>JAVYIG010006230.1:22500-57500 GCA_035222895.1 Strongylocentrotus droebachiensis | reverse complement strand
GGCGCACACAACTGTAAACTGGTGTATTATGTCGACGCCACCCTCCAAGGGCAAGATCATTAGAGGCGTTGTGTTCGGTCACACGAACCGGCAACGTACCACGCCCCGAGTCAGGAATTTTTCTCCATCGGAGTCATGAGAGAGCTTGGTCAGCCAAACAGGAAGTGAGAGGAATATATGTATAAAGAGAGAGAGAGAGAATGAAAAAGAAATAGAGAGAGAATGAGAAAAAGAAATAGAGAGGGGGTAAATCATGGGCCTTGGTTTAAGAAACAGAGAGATAGATAGATAGGGAGATGTCGGTACCAGATAGAAGGGGAGGGAGAGAGAGAGAGAGAGAGATACGGGAGAAACAGAGATACAGATAGATTGGAGAAAAATAGAGAGGGGAGAAACAGAGAGAGCAGGAGACAAAACATGTCAAAAAGAAGTGAGAGAAATGAAGTGAGAGAAATGTATCTAATAGATTATATATATATATATATATATTGAAAGAGAAGGGGTATGTGTGTGCGTGTGTGTGTGTGTGTGTGTGTGTGTGTGAGAGAGTGAGGAGAAAACAGAGGTAGATATAGAGGGACACGGAGACGGCCAAACGGAGCCGTTGAATGGAACTAAACTGTTTAGAATAAATAATACCCTATTTTTTAAACGTGATCATACAACATTAAAAAATTACTAGCCATTTGTAACCAATGACAGATATCATGACGAATACCTGGTAAAAAAGTAAATTTTAACCTCAATTCATCAAGACGAAGTTAGCGATTCTCCGTTTTTTGTCGAAGAGTGAAAAGGTTTTCGTGGTTTTCATGGAAAACATTTCAACATGATTCGGTAATCGGTGAAAATAGACTACTTTTATAATAGATGTACAAGATAAATGTCTTCATTTTGCTAGGTTTTCATGCATAGCAATGAAACATGCTTTGGTTATCGAGAAAATATTTAAAACACTTCCCTTAAACCTGACAGAAAAGGAAATTAAGCAAACGATTATCTGTGAAAAGGATTTAAGAGAATGTTTTTATTTGGTAAGAAGCGAACATAATTTGATTAAATTTTCAATCTAGCAATATTCTTGAGCGAATTCATATAGAACCGTGCACACAATCTTTTTCCCGTCTTTGCCGTAGCGGAAAAAATAATGATAAATTATCGAAAGATAACAAAAATGACTATAAAGCAAAAATCTTCTTTTTTGTTGTTATATATATTCAGGAATATTGGGCAAATGTCACTTTTCTGTATCATTACATTCTAGAGCAAATTGTCAAAATGTCAAAATATTATTTAGTTGGTTGTAAATGGTAGCTACACAACGTGTACTGTCATAAGAATATTTATATAAGATAAGAAACGCCCTTAATAATTATCGATCATTCGATTGGCTAAATAAAGATTATTTAAAAGATCTGTGAAAAATGACCGACCGTTAGTAACCTCAATGTCTACCACACCTGTCTTTCAATCACCTTGGAAAGTAGTCAATCACCCCTCCCACTTATGTTTGCCAAAGAACCTTGCCTAAGGAACTTTGCCCATGCCACCGGAAGTTTATTCCAAGATGAATCGTATAAATAGGACTGTCACACCTGACCAGATAGGATAATACCATCGTCATCGACTCCAGTTGGTCAGCTCAGAATCCACCTTCAGTTCTCTCCTCCAAACTTCAGTTCAACTACCTTACTGAATCTTCCTTCATCCAGAAGTCTCACACGTTGTCCACGACTTAAAGATGCGGGGTCTCGTCTATTTGTTGGTGTGCGTAGCGGCTTTGGCTGCCCACTCCCTGGCACAGTGGCCCGGTGCTGGTGGTCCCTTTAACCCTGGTCATGGAGGACCAGGCCATGGCCATGGATGGCATCACCAACCGGGTGCTGGAGGACCAGTCCTAGGACCAGACCCGACTAGGACAGAAACATGCGCCAAGTTCTGGATAGAAGAAGGAAACAGCTGCTACCTGTAAGTTTCACAAATTCATTCCATTACAGTGCTAAAGAACCCGGTTCCAATCACTTTAACTAACTTTTGGTTCGCTGCTACGCAGCAACAGCATATTAAAGCAATATTCCTCATAATATTAAGACATCCCGCAACATCGGAAAGCGAAATCATTTCAGTTTGCTTTCCTTGCTTCGTGTGATCTTCCTCCTGTGATATTGCATGAGGTTATAGATCTCATACCGAAAGGGCAGCGAAACGCGATTCAAAATATACCAGTCTCAATTAGGATAACATAACCAGCATAGATAGGGGCTGTTGAAACCAGAAATATCATATTTTAATTTATTTGATGGTTCTGTTGATCATTCTGCCTGCTTGAAGAGTGCAATTTCATGATAAAATGTGTTTGTTAGATTTATGTTCTTTGGGTATCGCAGTGATGATATTTTGTCCAATATCTCTTTTGGACCCCATCGTAGAGAGTTTGTTTTTTACAGCAGCAATTTGAAAGATGTAAGCTTAAAGAAATATTAGCATCTCATGAATATTGCCTTATTTATAATATAGAATATTTCTGGTCCGTGGTTAAGACCAACTCTTTAGCAATACAGGTAACGGTTTTTTCAGCTCGCTCGGTTTAGGGCAGTCTGGTGTCCGTATTTTACGCGCGATGATGTTATAAAAATCAATTTTCAATTCATTATTTCTTTCGTCAAAGTATTTAATCCTGTATATTAGAAAGTGTAGTTCAAGAAGTCAGAGACCTATAGTGGACATACGTCCAAATTTAAGTAATCTTCCAGGCCTCGAAAGCTTGATGGTCGATATTTCGGTCACTGTGACGCGTACCAATATAGCTCTGTATGCAGTAAAGTTCTAAGATAGGGACAAGACTGAGATTCCCAGAGACATCAAAGAGGATAATATTTCAAACTTTGAAGACTCCTATTTAAGAAGCGAGATTGGGAATCCTGTTTAATGCTTTGCGATTTTATTCTGCTGTGCTTTCAGTCTCAGAGAGTTGTAGGTATTGCTTTGATTTTCATTGAAACCATATCCCTTTCCTTTTCGGGGGGGTTTATCAACATATTTCTCAACGAATAATATCCATGTTCACAGCATTTCCGTATGATTGATGTTATATCATTTTTCATTTGCCGGTCCCAACTATCTTTACTACAGGTTCGACAGTGGTGCTTTCTTGAGACAATTTGCCACTTTCGGTCCCCTTATCATCAACAACGAGAACGGGCTTTTCCAGGCCGCCGCCAATATGTACTGTGGCCGGATGCACCCCAATGCCTCCCTTGTCACAGTCAACGACCTGGCAGAGAACAACTTCTTGTACGAGTGGGCTATCAGGATGATGGTTGAGCCTGAGCCAGTTTGGATTGGTCTTCACGTTGGCCCAATGGGACTATGGCAGTGGTATAGCGGAGAACCAGTTAACTACACCAACTGGGAAGGGAGGAGAGCCCCACAGGCTGAGCCAGGTCTTGGAGCCATGATCTTTGATGCTGAAATCGTCAATCAGATGTTCAACAACCAGGTGGAGATCGCCCCGCAGTGGGTTCCGGAAGAAGCCAGAAATGACCGACACTCCCTCATCTGCGAATACCACCCATCTGATATGACTGCAACTACGGATACTCCAACTACGGATACTCCAACTACCGATACTCCAACTACGGATGCTGCGACTACCCCTCCAGTGGCTACAACTCCCATTGTTGCTGCTACCACTGCCGCCCCAGTGAACCTTGTGAATCGCCTCACTGGAGGACGTTTTGGAGGGTCACTCCTCCACGAGGTACCACGAAGACAACAAATGAGGCCCTCCAACTACAAGATGAATCCATACTTCGGCGTCCAGCCTTAAAATTTAGTTTAACTGAGCTCCCCATTCTAAAACCCCAATCACACCACCGACCCCGACACCCGACCGACAACAGACCGAACAGGAAAGTACATCACCTCAAATGTTGAGAATCAAAATGAACCGGTCGGTCTGGAGTTGATTTGATGGTGTTACAGGGGTATAATACTTTCCATACAACCCACTTAAACATGATGAATGAAAGGCGAAAGATTTATCGCCCAATATCCACTGGACAGTCAAAAAACGAACTCTTCTGCCGCACTCCTTAACAGTTTCCACAGCAGAGGGCGTCGTATCAAAGTTACCCTTCTGTTGACGTTTCTCCGGTCGGCAATCAAAACATTCCGATCAGGCTTCAAACAACTTGTCTGTTTTTAATGTGCATTGATAACAGAATGCATGTGATCCATATTAAAAGAACTTGTTTGTTTTCCAAATTCCGCTCCGTCTCATTCATTTCGTTTTTTAAATCTGTTTAGAGAGTTACCATCCTATATTTTCCTTTGCCCCAAAATGTGTGTGCCGTACAAGTATCTACATATATTCGATACCATTTTATTATTTGTTCTTGTACAATTTATTTCATAGAGATTCTTTGTAAAAAGTATTCCGTGAGTTCTGTCATGTTCATGAGAAACGATGTAGCTTATTTTCATGTCGGTGATTCACTTGTACACACTGATTCTTTGTACATTACGTTCATGAATAAAAGAGATTTTTATTTTACATCTTGAATATATTGCAATGTTTTCTTTTACTTTCAGGCAAGTGCGTGTAATCACTAGTCGAGTTCATAATTAGTGCCCTGAATTATCTGGACGAATGGCAAAATTATGTTATAGACCTATCACAGAAGGGTGTCTCTAAAAAAAACATTTGCATAAGGCGGGCTGCATCTTTTTGTATTCTTCTTTTATTTTACAGAACAGCCTAGCAATATTTGATGAGCTTAATTCCAAAAGGAGCTAAATCCACCTTTGATGAAAATTGAGTTATTGATATCAGAACATTGTTCACTCAAGTACCTGTCTTTCAACAAAATTATTTACCTAAATTTTGGGAGCTATTATGAAAAAATGCACCTTCTAATATCAACTGTCCATAGACGCCTGTACAAAATCTGGTAATCAAATTCTTTTTCTCGAAGTTAAACAAATGGATTTAGCTCCTTTCGGAATTAAACTCTTCGTTTGTCAAATGATTTGTAGAAGTGCTCAGTTCGAAAAAGGCTACGTAATTTATCCATATAAACGTATGCCTAGCTGTTATGACCTCATATGCCCCACGCGCACATATGTACGTTAGCGTTGTACACTGGCGTCTAGATCACAGCAATATCGTCTACTAACTTTTATAAAAGGGATTGGATAACTTTGTCTCAGATTCTGAAACAAAATCCTGGATTTAGCTCATGCTGCAATGATAATTATAAACCTTTAGGTCAATCAGGAACCCAATGGCCTTTACAAGCCGATCGCCTGTCTGATTATAAAGATATTTAAGATTGGAAATCGAAATCAAATTTGTGCGTTTGCCTAACGGCTTTCATAACATTACAGTCTATTGAGGGGAAACGAGTATGGTAAAACCGGTCACTCATCGATTTTTACTTTTCTGAGGCACTTCTTGATCATTTTGAAGCGCAATTTGTTTACGACTTCAATATTACACCATATGGCAGACACTGATAACACGTAGGGCCATGCATCTCAGATTTAACATTGTTAAACGATGTCTTTAAGGGGTCACCCCACAACCAGCGACTTCCAAGTAATAACGTACTACTTGTATGCATGCAACAAGAACACTATTACAGGGAATATGGGACTAGTGGCTGCAAGCAAGCCAAACAACTAAGAAATTAGTGAGCAACGTGTCAATAAAAGTTTCCCTGGCGTCTTGGACTTAAATCCTTGAATTCATAGATAGAAATTGTCGATGTGGTGGTATCATAATTGAACTACAGGGAATATACATTTTAACGAGTAAACGAGATTATATCAATCAATGGTGACGATGATTATGGTGATGATGTTGATGGTGATAATGATAATGATGATGAAGATGATGATGATGATCATGATAACATTGGATGACTTCCGGAGTTTTGTAAAAGTCACGATAGAGAAAGAAAAGTATCTAAGCAGCAATTTCAACTTACACATATTACAACACTCAAAAGAGCTATAAAATTGATATATTTTAAAACATAGAAATGAAACTAACAATGTCAGTATCTGCAAATTCAATATCAAATATAAGTCTGAATGTAAACTAACTATCATGTAATTCTTTAGAAGACGCATATTATTCATTAATTCAACGTGGATATAGTTAACAGGAATGGTGATTATAATCTAGGAAGTCGATAAAGAGTGCGTTATTCTTAAACTACACATCGCACACAAAGCGTCACTGGCTGTGTCATTAACAGCGCTAATCTAACACTATGTGGACTTTGTCACTTTGAGCTAACTGGAGAGGATGACGCCATCTTTAAGAGGTGTGTGGATATCTTTCTCGGTTTGCACCTTTACAATTTGAGATGCCAGCTGTTGGTCCTCATATGATCCTGTGTGTAGTATGCTAACTATCCATTGCAGCGTCTCGTCTGCTAAATCCGCATCAAACTTGACTGCCTTGGCTGTTAGGGTTGCCGGTATAGAAATTTGATCCAGGAACTATTAATGTGTTACCCCGGAGCGGCTGCCGCTGGAGTATATGTCGTACAACCTATTGTCTACCACTCCGTTTCGTTGACGATCAGACAAAGACAAAAGACTTCATGCATGGCTGATTGTCAATGAAGCGGAGTAAAGTCTTTTGTCAATTTTGCTTGCTGCTACGACGGGAAGTCAGTGAAAACGAACTTTTTAAATCAAATTATGGAAATGCAAGCATCGCTTTAAACAAACAGAACTTTGTTATTCCTTGCTCATTTTTCCTGATTGAGGTGTGATATGAACGGGCAGAAACTGGACTTTCTAGAAATGTGAATTTTCCTTCGAAATTCAGATACCCCCCGCAAAATGACTATTTTGTTTCCTTCCTTCAAATTTCTTTTAATCATTCATGCGTGACATATGCATCATATGAGTTGTATCCAATAAAAGAGAAGGATCTAAGCTTTACAAATATATGTCATTTATTAATTATAATTGTGATTAAGTTATGATAAAACATCGATAATTCTCGGTTTCGTTTTTTCTGGGTCCACTGTATAGAGAGAGAGTGTGTGTGTGTGTGTGTGTGTGTGTGTGAGAGAGAGAGAGAGAGAGAGTGAGGGGAGGAGAAAAACATAGGTAAATATATAGAGACACAGAGATGTACAGACGGAGACTTAGAAAGGAACCAAACTGTTTGGAATAAATTATACCCTATTTTTTAAACTTGATCAAACAACGTCCAACAATTGCTAGCCATTTGTAACCAATGACAGATATCATGACGAATACCTGGTCAAAAGCAAATGTTAACCTCAATTCTTCAAGACGAAGTTAACGATTCTCCGTTATTCGTCAAAACGTGAACAAGTTTTCGTGGTTTTCTTGGAAAACATTTTAACATGCTTCGGTAATCGGTGGAAATAGACTAATTTTAGAATAACTGAACAAGATATTATTGTCTGCATTTTTTTAGGTTTTCATGCAAACTGAAACATGCTTTGGTAATCAAGAAAATGTTTAAAAAACTTCCCTTGAAACTGAAAGAAAGGGACATTAAGCAAACGATTATCTGTGAAAATGATTTAAGAGAATTTTTGTACTTGGTAAGAAGACAATGGTATTTTATTTTAGTTTCCAAACTAGCCATATTCTTAAGCTAATTCATATAGAACAGTGCACACAACCAATTTGTCCGTCTTTGCCGAAGCGGAAAAATAATGAAGAATTATCCAAAGATAACGAGAATGACGAAGCTAAAATCGTTATTTTTTAATTTGCAGGAATATTGAGCATATATCACTTTTTGTATCATTCTATTCTAGAGCAAATTGTAACAAGATGTCAAAATATTGTTCATGTGGTTGTAGATGGTAGATACACAACGTGTACTGTCAGAAGAATATTTATATTTAGATAGGAAAGGCTCTTAATTGCCAATCATTCGATTGGCTAAATAAAGATTAATTAAAAGATATGTGACAAATGACCAGCCCTTAGTAGCCTCAATGTATACCACACCTGTCTTTCATACATGCTTCGATAGTGGTCAATCACCCCTCCCACTTATGTTTGCCCAAGAACCTTGCCTAAGGAACTTTGCCCATGCAACCGGAAGTTTACTCCAAGATCAATCGTATAAATAGGACTGTCACACCTGACCAGATAGAATAATACCATCGTCATCGACTCAAGTTGGTCAGCTCAGAACCCATCTCCAGTTCTCTCCTCCAAACTTCAGTTGAACTACTTTACGGAATCTTCCTTCATCTAGAAGTCTCGCGCGTTGTCCACAAATTAAAGATGCGGGGTTTCGTCTATCTGTTGGTGTGCGTAGCGGCTTTGGCTGCCCACTCCCGAGCCCAGTTGCCTGGTGGTGGTGAACCCGTTTACCCTGGTTATGGAGAACCAGGCCATGGCCATGAATGGCATCACCAGCCGGGTGCTGGAGGACCAGTCCTAGGACCAGTGAACCCAGACCCGAAAAGGACAGAAACATGCGCCAAGTTCTGGATACAAGAAGGGAACAGCTGCTACCTGTAAGTTTCACAAATTCATTCCATTACAGTCCTCAAGAACCCGGTTCAAATCACTTTTACTAGTTGTTGGTTCGCTGCTACGCAGCAACATAATACACAATATTCCTCATCATATTGAGAGATCCCGCAACATCGGGACAGCGAAATTATCTCAGTTCGCTGTCCTTGCTTTGTATGATCTTCCTCCTATTATATGGAAGGCGGCGTTATATCTCATACCGACAGGGCAACGAAATGCGATTCGAAATATACCAGTCTCAATGAGGATAATATAACCAGCACTAATAGGGGCTGTTGAAAACCAGAGATATCATATTTAATTTCTTTGATGGTTCTGTTGATCCGTCTGCCCACTTGAAGAGTGCAAGTTCATGATAAAATAATTTGTTTAGTTGTATGTTCTTTAGGTATCGCAGCGATGATATTTTGTCCAAAATCTCTTTTGGACCCCATCGTAGAGAGTTTGTTTTTTACAGCAGCAATTTGAAAGATGTAAGCTTATATTAGCATCTCATGAATAATGCCTTATTTGTAATATAGAATATTTCTGGTCCGTGGTTATAACCGACTCTTTAGCAATATAGGTAACGGCTTTTTCAGCTCGCTCGGTCTGTTGGCAGTCTAGTGTCGGTTTTTTTAAGCGCGATGATGTTATAAAAATCAATTATTAAATTCATTGTTTCTTTCGTCAAAGTATTTAATCCTGTATATTAGAAAGTGTAGTTCAAGAAGTCAGAGACCTATATGGCAGTGGAAATACGTCCAAATTTAAGTAACGTTCCAGGCCTCGAAAGCTTGATGGTCGATATTTCTGTACGCAGTAAAGTTCTAAGCTAGGGACATAACTGAGATTCTCAGAGACATCAAAGAGGATAATATTTCGAACTTTGAAGACTCTTATTTAGCAAGCGAGATTGTAAATCCTGATTAATGCTACGCCATCTTATTCTGCTGTGCTTTCTGTCTCAGAGGGTTGTAGGTGTTGCTTTGATTTTCATTGAAACCATATCCCTTTTCTTTCTTTTTTCTGTTTTTTGGGGGGGTATCAACATATTTCTCAACGACTAATATCCATGTTTCACAGCATTTCCGTATGATTGATGTAATATCATTTTTATTTGCCAATCCCAACTATCTTTACTACAGGTTCGACAGTGGTGCTTTCTTGAGACAAGTTTCCGCTACCGGTCCCCTTATCGTCAACAACGAGAACGGGCTTTTCCAGGCCGCTGCCAATATGTACTGTGGCCAGATGCATCCTGGTGCCAACCTTGTCACAGTCAACAGCCTGACAGAGAACAACTTCTTGTACGAGTGGGCTGTCAGGATGATGGTTGAGCCTGTTCCAGTTTGGATTGGTCTTCACGTTGGCCCAACAGGACTATGGCAGTGGTATAGCGGAGAACCAGTCACCTACACCAACTGGGAAGGGATGAGGGCCCCACAGGCTGAGCCGGGCCTCGGAGCCATGATCTTTGATGCTGAAATCGTCAATCAGATGTTCAACAACCAGGTGGAGATCGCCCCGCAGTGGGTTCCGGAAGAAGCCATAAACGACCGACATTCCATCATCTGCGAATACCATCCATCTGGTATGACTGCACCTACGAATGCTCCAACTACGGATACTCCAGCTACGGATCCTCCAACCACTCCTCCAATGACCACAGCGCCCCCTATGGCTGCTACCACCCGCAGCCCAGTCCAGTTTCAGAACAACCCTATGAACCTTGTGAATCGTCTCACTGGAGGACGTTTTGGAGGGTCACTCCTCCACGAGGTACCACGAAGACAACAAATTAGGCCCTCCAACTACAAGATGAATCCGATCTACGGCGTCCAGCCTTGAGTTTGGGTTTAATCGAGCTCTCCATTCTAAAACCCCAATCACACCACCGACCCCGATACCCGACCGACAACAGACCAAAGAGAAAAGTGCATCACCTCAAATGTTGAGTATCAAAAAGAACCGGTTGGTCGGGAGGCGGTCGGGAGTCAGTTTGATGGTACGACAGGGGTGAAACACTTTCCTTACAACCCACTTAAACATGATGAATGAAAACCGAATGGTTCATCGTCAAATATCCACTGGACAGTCACAAAGGTACTCTTCTGCTGCACCCCAGAACATGTTCCGCAGCAGAGGGCGTCGTATCAAAGTCATCCTTCTGTTGACGTTTCTCCGGTCGGCAAAAAAAACATTCGTTTCATTAATTTCGTGTTTAAAATCTGATTAGAGAGTTAGCGTCTTATAGTTTCCTTTGCCCCAAAAGGTGTGTGCCATAAAAGTGTCTACATTATATTCGATAACATTTTATTATTTGTTGTTGTTGTTGTACAGTTTATTTCGAAGAGATTCTTCGTAAAATAGTTTTGCCATGTCCATGAGAAACGATGTAGCCTATTTTAATGCCGTAGATTCACTTGTACACATTGATTCTATGTACATTACGTTCATGAATAAATGAGATTTTTATTTTACATCTTGAATGTACTGCAGTGTTTTCTTTTTCTTTTAGGCACAGGCGTATACTCACAAGTCGAATTCATAAATTAGTGCCCTGAATTATGCGGACGAATGACAAAATTACGTTACAGCTCAATTATCAAAGAAGGTTTTATCGACCAAATTTTGCATGAAGCGGAACGAACTTTTTTGTAGTCTCCTTTTGTTTTACACAACGGCCTAGCTAATTTCCCAAATAATTTTGTAGAAGTGCTCAGTTCGAAAAAGACCACACGCGCACGTATGAACGTTATCATTGTGCACTGACGTCTGGATCAGAGCAATATCGTCTACTTAATTTATTAAGGGGTCACCCCAACACCAGCGACTTCCAAGTACACATTAACAATCGTTGGGCAAAATATCGCCTAATGTTTACCCAACACGAGGGCAAGTATGTATCCAGCCAACTATTGGGTAAACCAAAGATTTTGCATGATTTACCCAGTGTTGGATAAAAATAAAAAACCCAACTTTTAAACAACAAAAATTCACCCAATCAAAAATACACCCAATTCTCACCATAATGTGTAGCATATTACACACTAATCGGGCAAATAAGTTGGATAAAATATTATATAAAATATACATATACAGGGACATCAGTACCGCGCGACGGGACTCGAAGCACGGACCTTGTGATCCACAATCCTGTTACATTTCCACTCGACCACGACACCTCTAATATAAAGAATAACTCCTAATTGTTCCATAATATTGCTGCCCGACTTACGTTTGCCGAGTAACATCTGCCCAACATAATCTTGAACATTCAATTGGGTAAATACAATGTACATGTAGTAAAGGGTTGGAAGAAAATAACCCAAGTGTTGAACAAAAATGGCCCAAATTTAATTTGCCCAATTACATTACCCAATTATTTCATTAGTGGTTGGAAATAACCAAATTATTGGACAAAATTTGCCCAACTTTGATTTGCCCAGTAACATCTGCCCAACTTTTTTTACAGTGTAATAACGTAATACTTTTATGCATGCAACGAGAACACTACTAATTTAAGGGAAATGGGACTGGTGGCTGCAAGCCAGCCAAACAACTAATAGATTAGTGCACAACGTGTCAATAAAAGTTTTCCTCGCATCTTGGACTTTGAATCCTTGAATTCATCGATAGAAATTGTCGACATGGTCGTATCATAATTGAATTACAGGGAATATACATTTTTACGAGTAGAATAGATTATATCAATTTTAATTATATTGATGACGATGATTATGGTGATAATGTTGATGGTGATAATGATGATGATGATGATGATGATAATGATGATGATGATAACGATGATGATGATAATGATAATAACGATATTGATGAAAATGCTAGTATACTTGAAATATTTATCACAATTTCGACGACAATAATAACGACCCCCAAAAAATATAATGCACTACAGAAGATGAATATATTGAGGAACATAATAATATTTATAACAACAATGTAGTGACTTTGATCATTATTGAAGTGATTAATCATGTTTCATGTCGCGCATGATAACAAGGGATGACTTCCAGAGTTTTTGTAAAAGTCACGATAGAGAAAGAAAAGTGTCAAAGCAGCAATATTAATTTACACACATTACAACAATCAAAAGAGCTTTAAAATTGATATTTTAAAACAAAGAAATGAAACTGTCAGTATCTGCAAAGTCAAGATCAAATATAAGTCTGAATGTAAACTAACCGTCATGTAATCTTTGGAAGATACATATTATTCATTTATTTAAAGTGGATATAGTTAACAGGAATGGTTATTATGATCTAGGTAGTCGATATTTCTTGAGTAGTACAGCGCAAATAGTTTGTGAGAGTTTCGCTTGGAGAATGTAGTAAAGAGTGCGTTATTCTTAAACTACACATCGCACACAAAGCGTCACTGGCTGTGTCATTAACAGCGCTAATCTAACACTAGACGGTTTCTGATATGTGATAGCCAGTGCGTCAGTAATCAAACCATGTTTGCACAGGGTATTTGGTAATAAGGCAAAAATAAAAAATAAAACGTGGTTTATTTCTAATTCGATACCTAGGACAAGTGCCCCTTTTCTTTGCTGATAACTGTCCTTTTCCTCTCTTTTCATCTCTGGTGATTACGTCTTTTCAGGTGAAATGCTTATTTTTACCTCTGATATTTTTGCCCTTTTTTAATTTGACTCGTGCCCCTTTTACCTTTTAATAAATGTTCTTTTCCCTTCTTAATAAGAACCCTCTTCACTTTCTCTTTAATGCCACTTTTCACCTCTGATACGAACCCCCTTTTCCTTTTTTATATGAGCCCCTCCCCTTTTCAAAATGCCCCTTTTAATATATGATAAATTTCCCTATCAAATTCTGATAGGAGCCCTTCTCCTCCAACAGATTCCATATTTCCATTCTCACAAGTGCCTCATTTCATTTCTCACCCACAACAAAAAGTGAGTCACCCTTACTCAAATTGATGAGTCACTGGTTTGTCCGTACAGCGAAACACTTGAAGGATCATGTGAGTCACTATGACTCGATACAAATGAGTCTCTAAGACTCACTTGAAGTGAGTCTTAGATAAATAAGACTCATTTGTATCGAGTCATAGTGACTCACATGATCCTTCAAGTGTTTCGCTGTACGGACAAACCAGTGACTCATCAATTTGAGTAAGGGTGACTCACTTTTTGTTGTGGGTGGAGTCTTCTCCCTATATCAGTACCTCCTTTCTCAGAGCCCAAAACATGTGTCCCTCTCCTAACATACCAACATCCCTTCTCTGCATACACTGTCCATGTACATTTATTCATATATTCATGCCTGATTGCCCATGCATGCTCATGGAAGTGTTTACTATTGTTTAGGTCATGGCTTCCACAAGGTGCAGTGGATATGTGCATATTTGCATACACACACTCAAGAAAGCAGTGGAAACATGTATGTGTAACATGTATGTGTACAACACCTGTATCCATATCACTACACATGTAGACCACATAGGGATGTGTGCAATCTCTATGGGAAAGATTTTAGCACACAACATCGGGTGCGCGATCAGACACCCTAATAATAGCATAATCACATCATGACATATAGGCCCCTAGATAGCCCTACTCCCTAGGCCTATCACACACATACCATACCATGCCAGAGTCACTGTCCACATTTGCAATGGAAAATATATCCTAAAATATCACATTTTAGCGATGTAATCGGTGGTCCCGCTACCCGAATCTGAAAAATCTACTTTGTACGCACTAAATTAAGCCTTAACTTGAGATTTATTTGTCACCCATACTGTCACGAAACAATCTTGAATTAATTCGTTTTACATCAAATAACAAGGATCTAGGAGTTTCGTTGTATAAAACAATGATGCAAGATCATGCATGTTTTCATTCGACACGGCTTCGTGCGATAGTCTATGTAATCTATAGTTAAGTTACACACAGCCTCATCAACTCGAGTGCGGATATCGTAAAATGAACGCATGCATCATTTGTATAATAATCAGAAGATTCAGCCCACGAATCCAGTCATAAAAATCATCGTTTAAAACCATATGAATAATTATGCGTACCAATTTTTCACTAGCTGCAGTCGTCGATCGGGAATTCAAATATGGCTCGAGAATTCGCATTTTGGATGACGTCACGAAAGCATGCGCGCGCATGCATACAGCCTCACTTTCAAGTTGACTCACTTTTTTCTTCTAAAATGCTCTTATGTCGATCTTGACTCATTTTTTACGACCATGTGAGTCAGTCGAAGCATGTTGCAAATGCGTCAGCTCATGATTGACACACTGGTGAAATATAAATGAGTCAATAGAGACTCATTGGTTGTTACTAATGAGTCAATTTACACCTGACTCACGAAAATTATGCTTAAATGAGTCAAATGACTCACTTTTTGTTGTGGGTGCTGTTGAGTGTCCTTTTTCAGGTGCAAGAAGTGCCATCACCTCTGAAGGCTCTGATAATTGCCCTTTTTTACTTTGACACGAACACCTTTTCTTTTCTAATAACTGTCCTTTCCCTTTTGATATTGTGCCTACTTTTCCTTTCTCCATAACATGCACCCCTAATTCAAGGCGACTTAGAGTTCCTTTTTCTTTCATTTTCCCTAGAGCTCGCTCGCTACGCTCGCTCACATTTATAGATGTTATAATTATGTTACTAATATGAAAAGAACTTCTCAGTCTTTCTTCATTAGATTGGGCTTAATACTCATGAGGTGATTTGGTTTTCTTAATAAGATATAACTTTTTGCAATGGGACCTCACAATTCTTAACGTTTTTGCTCGCACGCTTCGCTCGTTCGAAAATTAATATTCAGACCATCACCGTGACACCTAACTGCAAAATATGTTGCTTAAGTAAGCAGTAGCTTGTACCCCTTAAAGAAAGAAACAAATATTGATATCATCCCTGGTTGTGTAATGACGATGTAGGGGTATATACCAATGTCTTAAAATGGTGTAGGTTTTCTTGATGTTTCACTTGTAGGTGCCCCCTTTTTTTCCAGAAAGTGACCTTTTTTGTCGGTGCCCCTTACCTACTTTGGAAGACGCTCCGCCGCCCCTGCATTATGCTACTTGGTGGTGATAAGGATTTTGTTCTGACCCCTCAAAGTTTTTCTGCTCAATACGCCACTGTCTGTACGGGGTCGGTGTCCTACTGCAATATGGTGAACTCGTAGTATCATGAGGTATATATCAAGCAATCTTGTACAGCAATGGCTTAGCTAGATTGAGATAGGGGACAAATACCCCCCCCCCCCCCTAATTAAATGACGACAAAAAAAAAGAAAAAAAGAAGAGGACCAAAATAAAAATGAATTTGAAATTGAAATAGAACCGTGCAAGCAATCTATCTTTCCGTCTTGGCCAGAGGGGATAAATATGATAATTGATAAGCTAAAACCACTTGTTGTTAATATGCAAGAATATTGAGCAGACGTCACCTTAATGTATCATTCAAGAGTTTAAAGTTAAAGAGAAGGTTGAGTTCTGGGAAGAGGTAAAAAATAATTTGTGAGCGTTATCATTGTTATTATGCAAGGGTGGAAGAACATCAGGTTAAACATGTTCCCTGAAAAGCATGGCTCTTCAAATGCCTTCATATTCTAAATATGACATGAAACATCGTAAAAATCGGGGGTAGGTTTTTTTCGCCATGTGCTCGTGAAGTCCCATATACATCATTCTGTGTACAGTGCTTGTAACTTTGCCAAGATTTGGCCAAATTTCTTATCATTTTGATGATTCCAGAACCTTGCAATACACACGAATACTTATATACTAGATGATCAACCTTTTCTGATAGATTCCACACCGTTTCTTTCACAATGCAATCACATGACCAGAACTCAACTTTATCTTTAAATGTCAAAATGTAAAAGTATCATTTCTTTGGTTGTAAATGGTAGCTTACTATACCCAACGTGTACTGTCATAAGATTTCTTCTACAAGATAGGAAAGGCTGTTATTTGTCAATCATTCCATTGGCTAAATAAAGATTCAAGATCTGTGACAAATAAATGAGGATTAATCATCCATTGTTACGTAACTTCACTGTCTCCTGCACCAGCGCCTCTCTCTCATTCACACTTCAATAGTCATCATCCATCGCCCCTCCCATTTTGTTCGCCCAAGGACATTACAGTGGTGACCGGAAGTTAATGTAATAAGTGCGCTGTCCGAAATTTATCGTATAAATAGGACTGTCACACCTGACCAGATAGGATAATACCATCGTCATCGACTCGAGTTGATCAGCGCAGAATCCACCTTCAGGTCTCTCCTCCAAGCTTCAGTTAAACCACTCCACGGAATCTTCCTTCATCTAGAAGTATCGCACGTTGTCCACGAAGATGAGGGATTTCGTCTATGTGTTGATGTGCGTAGTGGCTTTGGCCTCTTACTCCCGAGCCCAGTTGCCCGGTGCTGGCGGTCCCGGCGTTTTCCCGGGTGGAGGACCAACCATAGGACCAGTGAACCCAGACCCGACCAGGACAGAAACATGCGCCAAGTTCTGGGTACAAGAAGGAAACAGCTGCTACCTGTAAGTTTCACAAATTAATTCCTTTCCATTCCTTGCATATCAGTCCATTCCTTTCCATTTTACCTATGCACCGGCCCCCCTACTCCGGGGTCGGAAGTACCGCATGCGTTTTCCCAAAATGTCCGGTAAAAGGGTACTTTTCACGTACTAAAGTCCGGCTGGTAGTACACAAAAATCCGGCCCGTATTGACTTTACACACCGGACTTAGGGGGTTGTTTTCAAAAGGAGGGAACACGCATATGCGTACCCTAAATAACACTGAGTGGGTGGGGGGACCTAAGCCAATGTCTCCACTTGTTTTAATCTTTACTTGCTTTTTAGCTTTAGAACATGTTCATGTTACAGCTGTACATGAACAAAATAATCTTGTTGTCAAAACTGTAAGCGTATTACATGTACATAATGCTCTCAATTAGTGATAATTTCGTTGTTTAATGGGTTTCATCTTTTGTAGTATATTGTATTTTTCCATCGTTCATTCGTCCCAAAGATTCGAAGTTTCAATTGATATCAGGATTATTTATTTTAAGAGAATGAAAGAAGATCATTAACAAATATATTCAATTACACTATTCAACCGTTGGCTAGAATTCGAAACGCCTGCGAGCCGGAGTTAATGGTTTCGATAAGTTATAAAACAATACCATTTTCTATCAGAAATTGCTAACGATTGCCTTTTATTAGATTTTACTGCTTATTAGTATAGCACGATTCCTACACTGTAAACAAATTTGTTTTTATCACGAAATATGGCTTAGGCTTGCTCGAAAGTTAGTCGAAGAATTAATATAACTAGGGCAACTTTTAGTCCTTTCTTTGACTCTAGATGAGCGTCCAATGTGGGTTTTACAGGCCTCCGAAACCCGATTCCAATCATTTTTAATTAGTTTTGTTTCGCTGCTACGCAGCACCAGTATACACAATATTCCTCATCATATTGCGGCATCCCGCAACATCGGGACAGCGAAATGATCTCAGTTCGCTGTCCTTGCTTTGTGTGTTATTTTCCTCCTGTGATATGGAATGACGCGTTAGATCTCATACCGAAAGCGCAGCGAAACGTGATTTAATATATACTGTCTCAATTAGAATAACATGACCAGCATTAATAGCGGCTGTCGAAAACCAGAAATATCATAGTTTAGTTTTCTTTGATGATTATGTTGATCTTTCTCTATTGGACCCCCATCGTAGACAGTTTATTCTTTTTTACAGCAACGATTTCAAATATGTAAGCTTAAAGAGATGTAAGCATCTCATGATTGAGAATTGAGAATGTTTCTGTTACCTGGCTTAGACTGACTCTTTAGCAGAACAGTTAACGTTGTTTGTCCTTCGGTATGTTGGCAGTCTGGTGTCGGAATTTTAAGTGCGATGATGTTATACAAGTCAATTATCAATTCATTATTTATTTCGTCAAAGTATTAATCCTGTATATTGGACAGTGTAGTTCAAAAAGTGAGAGACCTATGGCAGTAGAAACTCTGCTGGAAAGAACACACTCATTCACACTCATTCACAGTGTGATTACACTGTGAATGAGTGTGAACGAGTATGTTCTTTCCTTTTCCGGTTATCCACACTGTGAACCACAGTGTAAAACGAATCGAGCACAATGTGAAAATGCTCCAATTTAACATTGTGGAGCACACTGTGGTTCCCAGTGTCAAATACTGTGTGATTCACACTGTGAATGAGTGTGAATGAGTGTGTTCTTTCCTTTTCCGTTTATCCACACTGTGAACCCCAGTGTGAAACGAATCGACCAAAATGTGTAAACGCCCCAATTTAACATTGTGGAGCACACTGTGATTCACAGTGTGATTCACACTGTGAATGAGTGTGAATGAGTGTGTTCTTTCCAGCAGGGAAGACCCCCAAATTTTAGTATTGATCCAAGCCTCGAAAGCTTGCCTACCAGTAGATCTGTAGGCAATAAAGTTCTAAGCCAGGGACCAGACTGAGATTCTTAGAGACATAAAACATGAAAAGAGGATAATATTTCGAATTTTGAACTGAGATTCCTATGTAGGAAGCGAGATTGGGAATCCTGTTAAAGGTCACGCGTCTGCTATGCCTTAGTCAGTCAAAGAGGGTTTAGGTGTTGCTTAGATTTTCATTTAAATCATATTTCGTTCCCTTTTCTTTACTTTTATTTGGTTTATAAACATACTACTCAACGACTAATATCCATGTTTCACAGCATTTCCGTTTAACTGATGTAATGTCATTTTTATGTGCCAATCCCAGGTTCGACAGTGGTGCTTTCTTGAGACAAGTTGCCGCTTCTCGTCCCGTTGTCGTCAATAATGAGAACGGGCTTTTCCAGGCCGCTGCCAATATGTATTGTGGCCAGATGCACCCCAATGCCTCCCTTGTCACAGTCAACAACCTGGCAGAGAACAACTTCTTGTACGAGTGGGCTATCAGGATGATGGTTGAGCCTGAGCCAGTTTGGATTGGTCTTCACGCTGGCCCAAAGGGACAATGGCAGTGGTATAGCGGAGAACCAGTCACCTACACCAACTGGGAAAGGATGCCGGGCCCCATGGCTGAGCCAGGTCTTGGAGCCATGATCTTTGATGCTGACATCATCACTCAGATGTTCAACAACCAGGTGGAGATCACCCCTCAATGGGTTTCGGAACAGGCCATAAACGACCGGCATGCCCTCATCTGCGAGTACCATCCCTCCGGTATGACTGCAGCTGCAGCTACGAATGCCCCAACCTTTCCTCCAATGGCCACAGCGCCCCCTATGGCAGCTACCACCCGCGGCCCAGTCATGTTTCAGAACAACCCTAGGAACCTTGTGAATCGTCTCTCTGGAGGACGTTTTGGAGGGTCACTCCTTCACGAGATACCACGAAGACAGCGAATGAGGCCTTCCAACTACAGGAAGAATCCTTACTTCGGCATCCAGCCTTGAGTTTGGGTTTAATCGAGCTCTCCATTCTAAAACTCTAGTCACACCACCGACCCAGATACCCGACCGACAACAAACCGAACAGAAAAGTACATTACCTCAAATGTTGTTGATAATCGTAAATAATCTGTCGGTTTGGAGTCGGTCGGGAGTCGGTTTGATGGTATGACAGGGGTGAAACACTTCCCATACAACCCACTTAGACATGATGAAGGAAAGCCGAAAGGTTAATCATCAAATATCCACTGGACAGTCACAAAGGTACTCTTCTGCTGCACTCCTGAACAGTTTCCGCAGCAGAGGGCGTCGTATCAAAGTTACCCTTCTGTTGACGTTTCTCCGGTCGGCAAACAAAACATTCCGATCAGCCTTCAAACAACTTGTCCGTTTTAAATGTGCATTGATAAAAGAATGCACGTAATCCATTTTAAAAGAACTTATTTGTGTTCCAATTCCGCTCCGTTTCATTCATTTCGTGTTTAAAATCTGTTTAGAGAGTTAGCGTCTTATAGTTTCCTTTGCCCCAAATTGTGTGTGCCGTAAAAGTAACTACATATATAATCGATAATATTTTATTATTTGTTCTTGTACAGTTTATTTCAAAGAGAATCTTTGTAAAATATTCCGTGAGTTTTGTCATGTTCATGAGAAACGATGTTAGTTATTTACATGTCGGTGATTCACTTGTACACATTGATTCTTTGTACATTTCGTTCATGAATAAATAAGATCGTTATTTTACATCTTGAATGTACTGCAGTGTTTTTTTTTTCTTTTAGGCACATGCGTATAATCACTAGTCGAGTTTATAATTAGTGCCTTGAATTATGTGGACGAATGACGAATTTACGTTACAGTTCAACTATCAAAGAAGGGTTTATCTACAACATTTTGAAAAAGGCAGGATGCACTTGTTTGTATTATACCTTTTTTTTATACAACAGCCTAGCCTTATTTGTCAAATAATTTGTAGAAGTGCTCGAAAAAGACCCCACGCGCACGTATGAACGTTATCGTTTTGCACTGACGTCTGGATCCCAGCAATATCGTCTACTGAATGTATTAAGGGGTCACCCCACCACCAGCGACTTCCAAGTACACTCCAAACAAATGTTGGGCAAAATATTGCCCTCAACACCTCTACGACACCTCTAATATAAGGAATAACTCCCAATTGTTCCATAATATTATTGCCCGTTTTACGTTTGCCTAGCAACATCTGCCCAACATATCTTGAACATTCAATTGGGTAAATACAATGTATATGAAGTAAATGGTTGGAAGAAAATGGCCCAACTTTAATTTGCCCAATAACATTACCCAATTATTTCACGGTGATAATGATGATGATGATGATGATGATAATAATCATAACGATATTGATGAAAATGCTAGTAATACTTAAAATATTTTTTTACAATTTCAACGACAATAATAACGACCAAAAAAATTATAATGCACTACAGAAGATGAATATATTGAGGAGCATAATAATAGTTATAATAACAATTTAGTGACTATGATCTTTATTGAAGTGATTAATCATGTTTCATTTCGCGCATGATAACAAGGGATGACTTCCAGAGTTTTTGTAAAAGCCACGATAAAGAAAGAAAAGTATCAATGCAGCAATTTCAAATTATACACATTACAACACTGATAAGAGCTATAGAATTGATAATTTAAGACAAAAAAATGAAGCTAATAATGTCAGTATCTGCAAAGTCAATGTCAAATATAAGTATGGATGTAAACTAACTGTCATGTAATCTTTAGAAGATACTTATTATTCATTTATTTAAAGTGGATGTAGTTAACAGGAATGGTTATTTATAATCTAGGAAGTCGATATTTCTTGAGTCTCTCTCTCTAAGTGCCATATCGTTTGACTTTGGCGATCATGCTGTTCCACAACCCTCGGCTCCTAGCCTTCTGTATTAGTACCACTCCCAGTTCTTTCACTCCTCTCTCTTCCAACAATTTCTGCAGACTGTCCATCCAAAGTATCCTCCTTCTTCCCCTACTCCTTCTTCCCACAATTTTCCCTGTCAAAGCAAGGTTCTCTAGGCCTTCTTTACGTGTAATGTGACCCATGAACTTCAACTGCCTAATCAACATCTCACGTATCATTTTCCTTTGCACTCCAGCTCGTGTAAGAACTTCCTCATTACTAACTTTGTCAGTCCAGGGGATTTTCATCATTCTTCTTAGAAACCACATTTCGCAACTTTCCAAACGCTTTTTAGTATCAGAGGCTAAAGTCCATGTTTCACTACCATACATAAGTACTGGGTAGATGTAACAATTCAATATCCTTATTCTGGTCCTCATACACATTGTTCGATTAGTCAGAATTTTGCCTAACTTTGAAAATGCAGATTTAGCGAGAGCTATCCTTCTCTTGATCTCTGTCTCGCATCTGGCATCCTCGGTAATCATGCTGCCGAGGTAGTTAAATGAGGAGACTTGTTTAATAGTCTGTTCTTTCAGTTTCAAGTTACATTTTGGACTGCTCTTCTTGGATACCACCAGGCACTTTGTCTTGGTATAGTTGATCCCTAGTCCCATTCTCTCACTTTCTTTTACAACTACATTCAGGAGTCTTTGGAGATCTTTCTCTGATTCAGAAAATAAAACAGTGTCATCAGCATATCTAATATTTGTGATTGAATGACCACCCACTTGTATCCCATTTTCATCTTCCAATTCTCTTAGAATGATTTCACTATACATATTGAACAGGTCTGGCGACATAACACAACCCTGTCTGACTCCCCGTCTGATGTTGATATATTCACTACACTCTCCTTCTACCCTGATGCATGCAAACTGATTCCAATATAGACTTTGTAGCAGTCTTAGATCTTTCCTATATATATCAAGCTTTTTCAGCTCTTCAAAAAGTTCTGAATGTCCTACTTTATCAAAAGCCTTTGAATAATCAATAAAACACATGTACACATCCTTTTGCATTTCGACTGCTCTCTCCGTTATATTTCTAACCACAAATATTGCATTTCTTGTGCCCGCATCCTTTACAAAACCAAATTGTTCCCTTCCGACCATGGGAGTTATGCTTCTTCTTGCTCTCAAAAGCAGAATCCTCAAAATAATCTTAGTGATATGGCAAATAAGGCTGATTGTCCTATATTGCTCACAATCCACGGCTCCCGGTTTCTTTGGGAGAGTAATGAAAATGGATCTGCCCAATTCATCTGGAAATGTTCCGTCATCATATATTTTGTTGATAATTTCTGTTAATCTATCAACACCATATTCCTCTAATGCTTCAAACATTTCAGTGACCACACCATCTGGTCCAGCTGCTTTGTTTTTCTTCATCTTTGACATTGCCCAACGGACTTCAGATTTAAGAATTTTCTCCCCTTTGACTTCATCTGCAAAACTCGGCATTGCTTCCCTACTATCCTCAAAAAGTTCGCCAATGTATTGCGTCCACCTACTCATTTTGTCCTTCATTTCAAACAGGATTGACCCATCTTTTCCTTTGATACAGCCAGGGTTTGAACAACCAGACTTTTTACCTGAAATCTCATTTATTCTTTGGTAAACATTACTATTCTTATCGAATTGATTTTCAATTTCTACACAATGTTCGTTTAGCCAGCTCTCTTTTGCCTCATTACATTTTTGCCTAATTTGTTTGTCTAGGTCCCTATATTTCTTGCATTGTCTATTTCCAATTTTCTGTCTATCTTTCATCATTAAAAGAATCTCCTCTGTCATCCATTTGTTCCTTCTTTTTCTCTCTTTCGTCGGCACATACTCTTCCGCTGTTTCTACCAGAATATTTCTCATCGTCTCCCACGTGTTTTCTTCACCTTCATCTATGAGCAACTCAAACCTATTCTTTACTTGTACAGTAAATTCTTGACGTATGTCCGGTTTACTCAACTGTTTAAAATCCAATATTTTCACAACTTTTGGTCTCTTGAGTTTCTTTGATTTGCACTGTAGTGTACATATCACCGGCACATGATTACTTCCGCAGTCAGCCCCTGGATACGTTTTTGATTGTTTCACTGCTCTTTTAAATCTACTATTTATGGCAATATAGTCTATCTGGTTTCTGACGATGTCGCCAGGACTCTTCCAAGTGTATACTCGTCTAGGGTGTTCTTTGAACCAAGTATTAGTGATGACCATGTTCTCCCCCTCACACCACTGAACCCATCTGTCCCCTCGTTCATTCCTTTCACCAATTCCATGCGGACCTACTGCTTTACCCTCTGTACCTTGACCGACTTTAGCGTTCAGGTCTCCCAGGACAATGACAATGTCATTCGATTTGCACTGAGATTTAGCTTTATCTAAGGAATCATAAAAGGTGTCAATAACTTCGTCAGCACTATCTGCCGTTGGTGCATAAACCACTATGATTGAGATGATTGAGATGTTAAAAGGGTGTCCCTGCAGTTTCACTAGGAGCACCCTATCACTTACACACCAGTGTCCCAACACACTCTTTGAGATATCTGGATCCAGCAGTAACCCCACACCTCTTTCATGCTTTTCACCTCCTGCATAAATCAATCTGTACTCATCTATCACAAACTCGCCGTTATTCAGCCATCTTGTTTCATTTAGTCCTAATATGTTGACATTTAGCCTCATCATCTCTTGTTTAACATTTTCCAGCTTGCCGCTCTGATACAGTGTTCTCACATTCCATGTTCCAACTCTGATGGTATTCCTATTGCGAACAGTAGCTGGCTGACGGTCGGGGCCCACCTGTCGCCCATGGGACACCCTACCGGGCGAGGTGCTTGTACCTTGAGGTAGACGAGCCCCCTTCACGCCTTTGGCTTTTGCTTTAGAGTTGTGGTTCATCATGATTGTTCTTGGAAAAAAAATAGTGAAGTGGTTTTCCGTTGCCTTCTTCACCGCAGTAGTTAGCCGTATCTGGGATTATCCAGCACGCCAGTCATTATCAGAGGTTCACCGTTGTCCTAAAAGGATCCTCCGCCGAAACACTCCTACTGCATCGCTGCTGCCCAATGCAGAGCAAGCTAGGCTTATTTAAAGGCGGCCTAAACTCGCCTTCCCAATTCAACGTCTTAGGGGATGCAAGTTTTTATTGGTCCTACTGGTGCCACCCAGTACCACCACCAGCCCCCTGATGTTGAATGGTCCCCTTTTAGTCGCCTTTTACGACACGCAGAGGATACGTGGGGGGTATTCTTGACAGGCCCACCCCACCTTGAGGAGTACAGCGCAAATAGTTTGTGAGAGTTTCGGTGGGAGAATGTAGTAAATAGTGCGTTATTCTTAAACTAAACATCGCACACAAAGCGTTAATTGACTGTGTCATTACCAGCGCTACTCCAGGGATAACACCTCCCTGGCTACTCTAACACTAGACGGTTTCTGACAGGTGATAGCCAGTGCTCCAGTAATCAAACGGTGTTTACAAAGGGTATTCGGTAATAAGGCAAAAATAACAAATAAAACGTGGTTTATTTCTAATTCGATACCAGTGATTTACAAATGTTGCTGAAATGACATGATTTTACGGTTTTTTTTCTCTCATTTTGCCCATTATGCCAGAGGCGGCACTACTGGTGTGGGGGGGGGGGAGGGGGGGGGGGCACTGTGCCAGCCACTTTTCCAGGTACACACAAACAGCTCCTTTGTACATAGGACAAGTGCAATTTTCTTTTCTAATAACTGTCCTTATCCTCTCTTTTCATCTCTGGTGAGTACATCTTTTCAGGTGCGAGAAATTCTCCTTTTCACCTCTGAATTGTTTGCCCTTTTTAAATTTAACTCGTGCCCCTTTTACTTTTTAATAAGACAGTGTACTTTTTCATTCTTAATAAGAATCCCCTCCACTTTCTCTTAAATGCCACTTTTCACCTCGGATAAATGGCTCTTTTCCTTTTTTATATGAGCCCCTCCCCTTTTTCAAAATGCCCCTCTTAACATCTGCTAAATGCCCCTATCAAATTCTGATAGGTGCCCTTCTCCTCCAACAGATTCCATATTTCCATTCTCACAAGTGCCCCATTTCATTTCTGCTGAGTGTCCTTTTTCAGGTGCAAGAAGTGCCATCACCTCTGAAGGCTCTGATAATTGTCTTTTTTACTTTGACACGAACACCTTTTCTTTTCTAATAACTGTCCTTTCCCTTTTGATATTGTGCCTACTTTTCCTTTCTACATAACATGCACCCCTGATTCAAGGCGACTTGGAGCTCCTTTTTCTTTCATTTTCCCTAGAGCTCGCTCGCTACGCTCCCTCGCATTTATAGATGTTATAATTATGTTGCTAATCGGAAAAGAACTTCTCAGTCTTTCTTCATTAGATTGGGCTTAATACTCATGAGGTGATTTGGTTTTCTTAATAAGATATAACTTTTTGCAATGGGACCTCACAATTCTTAACGTTTTTGCTCGCACGCTTCGCTCGTTCGAAAATTAATATTCAGACCATCACCGTTACACCTAACTGCAAAGTATGTTGCTTAAAGGGATAGTCCACCCCAGGATTTTCTTTAGCTGACGATATAGACCTAATAATACCATGAAGAATGATACAAGTCTCATTAAAATCCATGATCACATAACGAAGATATATCGACTTTTTTATCGAAAATCAGCCGCCCCCCAAATGCAAATGCGTTACATGGGCATGAATTGTGACGTATGTTGCGAGCTGCCTTCTTATTTCGCAGACATTCACTTTCGCTCGCGGTACACTGTTATCGCACTGACACGACGAATCATGAATGAAAGTGAAAGCGAAAGTGAATGTCTGCGAAATAAGAAGGCAGCTCGCAACATACGTCACAATTTCGATACTATCGGTTATTTTTTGGCGATCGTTTCATGCCCATGTAACGCATTTGCATTTGGGGGGCGGCTGATTTTCGATAAAAAAGTCGATATATCTTCGTTATGTGATCATGGATTTTAATGAGACTTGTATCATTCTTCATGGTATTATTAGGTCTATATCGTCAGCTAAAGAAAATCCTGGGGTGGACTATCCCTTTAAGTAAGCAGTATCTTGTACCACTTAAAGAAAGAAACAAATATTGATATCATCCCTGGCTGTGTAATCACAATCATGACGATGTAGGGGTATATACCAATGTCTTAAAATGGTGTAGGTTTTCTTGATGTTTCACTTGTAGGTGCCCCCTTTTTTTCCAGAAAGTGACCTTTTTTGTTGGTGCCCCTTACTTATTTTGGAAGACGCTCCGCCGCCCCTGCTGCATTATGCTACTTGGTGGTGATAAGGATTTTGTTCTGACCCCTCAAAGGTTTTTGCTCATTACGCCACTGTCTGTATGGGGTGGCTGTCCTACTGCAATATGGTGAACTCGTAGTATCATGAGGTATATATCAAGCAATCTTGTACAGCAATGGCTTAGCAAAATTGAGATAGTGGACAAATACCCCTCCCATGATTGAATGATGAAAAATAAAAAGAAAGAAGAGGACAGACAAAAAAAAATGAAATTGAAATTGAAATAGAATCGTGCAAGCAATCCATTTTCCGTCTTGGCTAGAGGGGATAAATACGATAATTGATAAGCTAAAATCATTTTTTGTTAATATGCAGGGATATTGAGCAGACGTCACCGTAATGTTTCATTCAAGAGTTCAGAGCTAAATGTGAAAATATCAAAATACTATTTCTTTGGTCATAAAAGGCAGCTACACAACGTGTACTATCATAAGATTTCTTCGACAAGATAGGAAAGGCTGTTAATTGTCAATCATTCGATTGGCTAAATAAAGATTCAAGATCTGTGACAAATAAATGAGGATTAGTCATCCATTGTTACCTAACCTCAATGTCTCCCGCACCAGCGCCTCTCTCTCTCATTCACACTTCAATATCGTCATCATCCATCGCCCCTCCCTCTTTTTGTTTGCCCAAGGACATTACAGTGGAGACCGGAAGCTAATGTAATAAGTGTGCGCTGTCAACTCTACATAGCGCTTCGAGCTGGGGGATACTGATTGACAAAAGTCTGTCCGATCCAAAATGTATCGTATAAATAGGACTGTCACACCTGACCAGATAGGATAATACCATCGTCATCGACTCGAGTTGGTCAGCTCAGAATCCACCTTCAGGTCTCTCCTTCAAGCTTCAGTTAAACCACTCCACGGAATCTTCCTTCATCTAGAAGTATCGCACGTTGTCCACGAAGATGAGGGGTTTCGTCTATGTGTTGGTGTGCGTAGTGGCTTTGGCCTCGTACTCCCGAGCCCAGTTGCCCGGTGCTGGCGGTCCCGGCGTTTTCCCGGGTGCTGGAGGACCAACCATAGGACCAGTGAACCCAGACCCGACCAGGACAGAAACATGCGCCAAGTTCTGGGTACAAGAAGGAGACAGCTGCTACCTGTAAGTTTCACAAATTAATTCCATTTCATTCCTTGCATATCAGTCCATTCCTTTCCATTTTACCTATGCCAATGTCTCCACTTGTTTTAATCTTATTACATGTACATGTACATAAGGCTGTTCAATTAGTGATAATTTCGTTGTTTAATGGGTTTCATCTTTTGTAGTATGTTTTATTTTTCCATCGTTCATTCGTCCCAAACATTCGAAGTTTCGATTGATATCAGGATTATTTATTTTAAGGGAATGAAAGAAGATCATTAACAAATATATTCCATTACACTATTCAACCGTTGGCTAGAATTTGAAACGCCTGTGAGCCGGAGTTAATGGTTTCGATAAGTTATAAAACACTATCATTTTCTATCAGAAATTGCTAACGATTGTCTTTTATTAGATTTTACTGCTTATATAATTTAGCACGATTCCTACACTGTAAACAAATTTGTTTTTATCACGAAATATGGCTTAGGCTTGCTCGAAAGTTAGTCGAAGAATTAATATAATTAGGGCTACTTTTAGTCCTTTCTTTGACTCTAGATGAGCGTCCAATGTGGGTTTTACAGGCCTCCGAAACCTGATTACAATCATTTTTAATTATTTTTGTTTCGCTGCTACCCAGAAACAGCATACACAATATTCCTCATCATATTGCGGCATCCCGCAACATCGGGACAGCGAAATGATCTCAGTTTGCTGTCCTTGATCTGCCTCCTGTGATATGGAATGACGTGTTAGATCTCATACCGAAAGCGCAGCGAAACGTGATTTAATATATACCTGTCTCAATTAGAATAACATGACCAGCATTAATAGCGGCTGTTGAAAACCAGAACTATCATACTTTAATTTTCTTTGATGATTATGTTGATCTTTCTCTGTTGGACCCCCATCGTAGACAGTTTATTCTTTTTACAGCAACGATTTAAAATATGTAAGTTTAAAGAGATGTAAGCATCTCATGAATAATGCATATTTTCTAATACAGAATGTTTCTGTTACCTGGCTTAGACTGACTCTTTAGCAGAACAGTTAACGTTGTTTGTCCTTCGGTATGTTGGCAGTCTGGTGTCGGAATTTTAAGCGCGACGATGTTATACAAAACAATTATCAATTAATTATTTCTTTCGTCAAAGTATTAAATCCTGTATGTTAGGCAGTGTAGTTCAAAAAGTGAGAGACCTATGGCAGTGGAAAGACCCCCAAATTTAAGTAATGATCCAAGCCTCGAACGCTTGCGTACCAGTAGCTCTGTGGCAAGCGCGTAGCCAGGATTTCAATTTAGGGGGGGGGGCGGTAGTGAGCACGCAAAGCGTGCGAATCACTTAGGGGTGGGTGCAGGGAGGGGGAGTTTCCCACCTCCCGCGCGAAGCGCGGAAGCTTTGAAAGAAGACGATCCTTGTACCTTTCTCGACTCATAATCCTTGTCTGAATTCAGTCCGCCCCTCCTGCGCGTAGCGCGGAAGCTTTGACGTATTATAATACAAAGAAGACGATTCGTTGTACCTTTCTCGACCCTTAATCCTTATCTGTATTCAGTTCCCCTCCCGCGCGAAGCGCGGAAGTTTTGACATTTCATTAATTTATTAGAGAAAGAAGACGATTCGATGTACCGTTCTTGACTCTTAATCCTTATCTGAATTCAATTTCCTCCCCTCCCGCGCAAAGCGCGGAAACTTTGAAGTTTCATTAACTTATTAGAGAAAGAAGACGATTCGAAGTACCGTTCTCGACTCTTAATCCTTGTCTGAATTCAGCCCCCCCCCCTCCTCCTGCGCGAAGCGCGGAAGCTTTGACGTATTATTAGACAAAGAAGATGATTCGTTGTACCTTTCCCGACCCTTAATCCTTATCTGTATTCAGTCCCCCTCTTTCGAAGCGCGGAAGCTTTGACGTTCCTCAAATTATTAGAGAAAGAAGACGATTCGTTGTTCCGTTCTCGACTCTTAATCCTTAATTTGAACTCAATTTCCTCCTTTACGCGCGAAGCGCGGAAGCTTTGACGTTTCATTAAATTATTAGCGAAAGAAGACGACTCGTTGCACCGTTCTCGACTCCTTTTCCCTTTTTCTTCCTACGTCCTCTTACTTTTTTTCTTCTCTTTCTCTCTCTTTTTTTTGGGGCCGGCGTTTTTTTTTTGGGGGGGGGGGGGGCGACCGCCCCCACCGCCCCCCCCCCCCCCCTGGCTACGCGCCTGCAGTCTGTGGGCAATAAAGTTCTAAGCCAGGGACAAGAAAAGAGGATAATATTTCGAACTTTGAATATTCCTATTTAGGAAGCGAGATTGGGAATCCTGTTAAAGGGCCACACGGTCTTTGTCTGCTCCGTCGAGGAGGGTTGTAGGTGTTGCTTTGATTTTCATTAAAATCATATTTCGTTCCCTTTTCTTTCCTTTTTTTTGGTTTATAAACATACTACTCAACGTCTAATATCCATGTTTCACAGCATTTCCGTTTGACTAATGTAATGTAATTTTTATGTGCCAATCCCAGGTTCGACAGTGGTGCTTTCTTGAGACAAGTTGCCGCTTCTCGTCCCGTTGTCGTCACCAACGAGAACGGGCTTTTCCAGGCCGCCGCCAATATGTACTGTGGCCAGATGCACCCCAATGCCTCCCTTGTCACAGTCAACAACCTGGCAGAGAACAACTTCTTGTACGAGTGGGCTGTCAGAATGATGGTTGAGCCTGAGCCAGTTTGGATTGGTCTTCACGCTGGCCCAACGGGACTATGGCAGTGGTATAGCGGAGAACCAGTCACCTACACCAACTGGGAAAGGATGACGGCCCCCATGGCTGAGCCAGGTCTTGGAGCCATGATATTTGATGCTGACATCATCGCTCAGATGTTCAACAACCAGGTGGAGATCACTCCGCAGTGGGTTCCGGAACAGGCCATAAACGACCGACATGCCCTCATCTGCGAGTACCATCCCTCCGGTATGACTGCAGCTGCAGCTACGAATGCCCCAACCTTTCCTCCAATGGCCACAGCGCCCCCTATGGCTGCTACCACCCGCGGCCCAGTCATGTTTCAGAACAACCCTAGGAACCTTGTGAATAGTCTCTCTGGAGGACGTTTTGGAGGGTCACTCCTTCACGAGATACCACGAAGACAACGAATGAGGCCTTCCAACTACAGGAAGAATCCTTACTTCGGCATCCAGCCTTGAGTTTGGGTTTAATCGAGCTCTCCATTCTAAAACTCTAGTCACACCACCGACCCCGATACCCGACCGACAACAGACCGAACAGAAAAGTACATTACCTCAAATGTTGTTGATAATCGTAAATAATCTGTCGGTTTGGAGTCGGTCGGGAGTCGGTTTGATGGTATGACAGGGGTGAAACACTTTCCTTACAACCCACTTAAACATGATGAATGAAAACCGAAAGGTTCATCATCAAATATCCACTGGACAGTCACAAATGTACTCTTCTGCTGCACTCCTGAACAGTTTCCGCAGCAGAGGGCGTCGTATCAAAGTCATTCTTCTGTTGATGTTTCTCCGGTAGGCAAACAAAATATTCCGATCAGCCTTCAAACAACTTGTCTGTTTTTAATGTGCATTGATAAAAGAATGCATGTGATCCATTTTAAAAGAACTTGTTGTGTTCCTAAGTCCGCTCCGTCTCATTCATTTCGTGTTTAAAATCTGTTTAGAGATTTATCATTCTATAGTTTCCTTTGCCCCAAATTGTGTGTGCCGTAAAAGTAACTACATATATAATCGATAATATTTTATTATTTGTTCTTGTACAGTTTATTTCAAAGAGAATCTTTGTAAAATATTCCGTGAGTTTTGTCCTGTTCATGACAAACGATGTTAGTTATTTACATGTCGGTGATTCACTTGTACACATTGATTCTTTGTACATTTCGTTCATGAATAAATAAGATCGTTATTTTACATCTTGAATGTACTGCAGTGTTTTATTTTCCTTGAGGGCATGTGCGAATAATCACTAGTCGAATTCATAATTAGTGCCCTGAATTATGTGGACGAATGACAAAATTATGTTACACAACTATCAAAGAAGGGTGTCTTTACAAAATTTTGCATATTAAAGGCGGAATGCACTTTTTGTATTCTTCTTTTGTTTTACACAACGGCCTAGCCTTATTTGTCAATTAATTTGTAGAAGTGCTCAGTTCGAAAGAAACTACGTCATTAGTTCACTTTAGCTGTTATAAACTTATATGCCCCTCGCACACGTATGAACGTTAGCGTTGTGTACTGACGTCTGGATCATTATATAGCAACGGGGACTTTTAGATTTGCACGACGAGAACGTGGACTGCTCGTGTGACATCCTTTTAAGGCAATGTGACGTCACTGCCAGTGCCTTAAAAGGACGTCACATTGCCTTAAAAGGATGTCACACGTCGCACTCCACGTTCTCGTTGTGCAAATCTAAAAGTCCCTAATGTCGTCTACTGAATGATCGTTTCATAAAAAATAACAATCAATAAATAATAATAACAACAAGAACAACATCAAACAACAATGATAAATACAGTAACAATGCGTCTTTTATGAGCTAATGACGAAGTCTTTTTCGCCAGAGTAGGATAATGGATAAGCTGCTGTGTAGACAAAAATGCGCGGGCTGGATTTTGGACAAAATGTGCAAAAACAGATGGCAGCAGAAGAGTGAAAAGTTTTCATTTAAAGTGATGCCAATAAAATTACCGGCCGGCTTTCAGAAAAAAAACTAAAAGAAACATTATCAATATTTTTCTCATTTTGTCGAAAGATTTTCGAACATGTATTATTAATTAAGGGGTCGCCCCCACAATCAGTGACTCTGAAGTAATTACTGACGTAACATTTTCATGCATGCAACGAGAACACTATTAAAGGGAGCCAAACACCTAAAGAAGTTATGAGCATAGTTTCAATAAGAGTTTTCCTGAAACCTTGGACTAAACATTGTTGAATTCATAGATGGCAATTGGGGACATGGTGGTCGTATAATCGAATTACAAGGAATATACAAGTACTTGGTAAACGAATAAACGAAATTATAAAAGTAGTAATTGTAATAATGATGAGGATTATGGTGATGATGGTGATAGTGATAATGATGATGATGATGATAATGATGATGATGTTTAATTATATTGATGAAAATGTTAATATACTTATAACAATTACAACAATTTCAAAAACAATATTTACGACAACGGTAGTAATAATGCATTACAAGACATACATATATTGATCAACATAATGATAGTAATAATAATGATGTAGTGACTATGATCATTATTGAAGTGATTAATCATGTATCAGGTCGCGCAAGGTAACAAGGGATGACTTCCGATGTTTTTGTAAAAGTCATGATAGAGAAAGAAATTAAAGAAGTATCAATTCAATTCAATTCAATTCAATTCAAAACCATTTTGTTCTTAAAGCCCCACTGTCCTACTTGTAGCGACTTGCTCCCTCTATATAGAAAACTTCCCCAATCGGTGCCTGTTGGTCCCCCGTGATTCTCTTTTTCTTATATTAGTTGAGAGCTGAGTTAATGAGATACCCACCTGTCAGTGACCTCGCTGTGTGGTCTAATCCCTTCTGGCCCAATAATGTTGACGGTCTTTAAACATCAAATAAAACATCACATTGTACATTCGTAAATGATTACATTTGAACAAGAAAAGGAGGACAACAAAACATATACACTTGACGATAAGAAGCCTCCAGCAAATTCAACTTACACACATTACGACACTTAAAGCCCCACTGTCCTACTTGTAGCTACTTGCTCCCTCTATATAGAAAACTTCCCCAATCGGTGCCCGTTGGTCCCCCATGATCCTCTTTTTCTTATGTTAGTTGAGAGCTGAGTTAATGAGATAGCCACCTGTCAGTGACCTCGCTGTGTGCTCTAATCCCTTCTGGCCCAGTAGTATTGACGGTCTTTAAAAGAGCTATAGAATTGATGTTTAAAAAGAAAGATGTGAAACTAACAATGTCAGTATTAGCAAGTTCAAGGTCAGTCATAGGTCTGATTAAAGACAACATGTGCTGCAAACTTTAGTAGATACATATTATTCTTTTACTTTAAAAAGTTGTATAGTTCACAGGAATGGTTATTATAATTGAGGAAGTCGATGTGTCTTGTAGTGTCTGCCGCAACACAAACATCCTATGGCCAGGCGTTGATCGACATTTGCCACACTCTACCCAGATGTAGTAACTGGGTACCTTAAAGCCCATATGTACGAATTAACAGGAGGGATTAGACCAACCTGCAAGGTCATTGACAGGTGGTTATCTCATCAAATCAGCTCTCTCTTTTAACATACATGAAAAAAGAAGATCGTGGGGGACCAATGGTCACCGATTAGGCATTGTTTGCTATATAGAGGGCGCAAGTAGCTATAAGTACAGTGAGGCTTTAAAGGATTTATTCCTTGAACTCACTGAGCGCTCCGGTAACTGGAGCTAAAGTAGGGGTCATAATATCCAAAATCCTTTGGAAGCGCATAGAGACGTTAAGATCATAATTTATGCGCTATACAAGAACGCTTAATTACTATAGTATTATATTATATTATTCTAATGTGGATGCATTTGATGACAGGGAGGTATAGTGGATGTTGGT
>JAVYIG010006230.1:0-17500 GCA_035222895.1 Strongylocentrotus droebachiensis | reverse complement strand
CGAGCCATAACCAAACGCAATTCATTATATTGTTTGCCTATTCTTTTGTCACCACCAAAATATATCCGTATTTTGAATACTGTTCATTTTCTTTGTAATGTATGTATGAGCCCTTATTTTTCATGTGAGCGAAACAAATATCTATGTTAAACGTACATAGGACAAAAAGATACATTGAATGAATGAATGAATATATTCAAATATTTGATAATGGTGTCCTTTTTTCCCTCCTGCTTGTAGTATGGAGAGTGGCGCTTCAAGTCAGATGCGGTTTGGCGCTACGGGACCTACCTTCTATGGTTACAACGAAGGGCTGACGCAGGCTAGCGCTAATAGCTACTGTGGAGTGTTACAACCCGGCTCCTCCCTCGTGACCGTCAACACCTTGGAAGAGAACAACTTCCTCTACAAGTGGGTGGTAGGGATGCTGGGTCACAACGCTAGACCTGTCTGGATTGGTCTTCATGTCGGGCCTACTGGACTGATGCAGTGGTACAGCGGGGAAACGTCTGCGTACACCAACTGGGAAGAGATCCCTGAGCCGTTCGATGGAGCTACGATGTTCGATGTTCAACCTAATAACCAAATGAATAACCAGGTTGACCTTACATCCCAGTGGAGCCGAGAGGATCCTTATAACGAGCGGATGTTTATCTGTGAGCACCGACCGAGGGGGCTGGGGGCTCCAGGACCAACGCAGCCAGGAGCTACCATGCGACCAGTCATGCTGAGTAACAATCGTAATAACCTTATGGGTGTTCTCAGAGGAGGAGCTTTCGGAGGGTCTCGGCTCCAGGAGATACGACGTGGACGGCCTGCAAGCTATAGGATGAACCCATATTTCGCTGTGCGACCATAACTTTAACATCTATTCATTGAACTTGTTAGTCTTATGCCTCAGTCACACCGCCCAACCGATTCCACACCGACCCCAAACCAAACCGACTGATTCTTCGTCATTCGGTGTAATGTAATTGCTTCGTTTGTTGTTGGTCAGGGCCCTGTTGCACAGAACTTACCATTGATGGTAACTTTGCCATCAATGGAAACTACCATCGTAACATGGCTCAACAGCCAATCAAAATCAAGGTTTCCATGGTAGTTACCATTGATTGCAAAGTTACCATCAATGGTAAGTTTTGTGCAACAGGGCCCTGATGTCTGTCTCGTTGGTGTGACTGGCGTATTTCAATTTTCATCCCAATGTTAATGGTCAATGGGAGGCGCAAGATCGCCAACCGTATGCCACTTGAAAAACCATATACCTTTTGCCTATGTTAGCTATATATGTTTCCTTCCTGCTGTTGCACAGCAGTTCGTTTATTAAAGCTCATAGCCCCAAAATAGTGATAGTTGCATAACCGGAAGTCGTGCATCACCGAAATAGTTCCATCCCATATAGATTGTGGCCCGAATTCACAAAGGAGGTTTGTCGACAAACCTAGGTTTATGTGCGTCAAATGACGCGTTTTTACGCGTTTTGACAAATTTTGGTTTGTAAAAACACGTCGAAGCGTCGAAACGCACATAAATCTAAGTTTGTCGACAAACCTTCTTTGCGAATTCGGGCCTGTATGTTGGATGAAACAATAGAATTTTGTACTCCGTGAAAATAATGACCTTTAAATGAGCCCCCACGTGTGCGTCACAACATTGAGGTCCATGGTCACAACTATATCTCTTAATACCTTATATTTAAGGCCACCTCTGTTGGTCTAGCAGAAGACGGTCACATTTTTTTTATCCCACAATTTGAATCTGACTGACCCCTATTTGAAACTGAGTCATGTCTTTCGGATGATGACGTTAAAGGTCAGTCCCGAGATCGCACCTGTCAAAAAATTGTACAACTTTATTTTCAACGTTCTTGAATTGTGTACTCGTGTTGCCGATTCTGTTGTATGTATTGTTTTGTTGTTGCTTTGTAAATTTTGTTCAAGAAAAGAAAACAAGTATATTACATATATTGTCTAGTCTGTTGTTGTTTCCTTTCCTTGCGTGGCAAAACTTGATTTTTTTTTCAGGATCATTCGCGCGAGTAAATAGGGACTTTTAGATTTGCACGTCAACATAGTGGACTGCTACATGTGACGTCCTTTTAAGTTACTGTTAGTGCCCTATAAGGACGTCACACGTAGCAGTCCACTATTTCGACGTGCAAATCAAAAAGTCCCTAATGGATGTAGGATGGCCAACTGAGATGACTAGAGGTGTCGAAGTCTAGTGGATACGTCGCCGGACTGTGAACCAAAGTGTTCATGGTTCGAGTCCCGCTGTGACACTAATGCCCTTTGGCAAGATATTAATCTAATTTTGCCACTCGTCACCCAGGTGAAGTAAATCGGTATCCAATAGGAAGACATTCCTTGAATGCTCTGGTGCCTTATCGTGGGAGCTATTCCAAAGCTGGTGTAATACGCTGTTGCCCATAAAGTAGGACTATTTCTTACCACTTTTAACGAAATGATTATGACAATATCGTTTATTCTTAATAGATACAATTAATATCTTCTCATAACTTTATCATTCTATATCAAAGACTGATCAATGAATTTGACACGGGACCATAAACTTAGACAAATATATCATTATTAAATGATGTTTTGTATGACTGAAGCTCTCGTGGGACTGTCCGCGTGATCTGACCAGTCATCAGATAAAAACTGAATTCTGAGAAGTGGTCGGTATTAAACATAATGATGTAGGACGAAAAATAGCGTGGACTCTTAATAATTATCGTAAACATCCCAAACCTCATTAAATCGAATAGGAACAAATAAAACGAGATGAAAAAAAGCGTTTGAACTAAATGAAACTTACAACTGGAATTAAAAACTAAGATAGATTTATATGGCCTTGATAAAAGATGGATCCTCGCTGACCCCTCCCTCGAAATTTAATTTAGCATGCCCCCCCCCCCCCCCCCCCCCGACCTACCTTCGCCATATGTCCGTTGAGTACTGTGCACCTGGCAATAACGATTCATTATAACTGACCGGTTTACTAACATATTCAAATTCTCCGAGGCTTGTCCGACATAGCAACTAGTATTGTATGCAGACTGGATTCTACGTGGTGTGGTTCATTCATTAATAAAGGGTAATGGGTTTACTCGTCACTAGGTCCACGGGAAAGGCAAATCCATAAATTCGAATATTTGTAGTAAACCGGTCTATTTGAGAAAGAAATTGAGTGTGCTTAATCGGAACGTGGATTGTTATGTAAAATAATGTGTGTGACATGTAGTGAGTGTTATTACGATAATTCATGAGGTCTGGAAAATAGTGAACGTATTATGAGAGACGGTTTCGTTGTATGTAAAACTGGGTATGTTAACTTGGGAATATAGTAGCGACTTTCCGATTTGCGTGGACGTGGACGTGTGACTTCCTTTTAAGGCACTAGCAGTCACGTGTGACGTCCTTTTAAGGCATTGACAGTGCACGTTGCAGTCCACGTTTTTGTCGTGCAAATCGAAAAGTCCCTAGTATGTTGCCCAAGACAGCAGACATCAGTTTGGTGTGTGAGTCAAGAGGGCATCAGAGGCTTGAGCGACCTTTCAAACGTAATGGCCCGAATTCACAAAGGAGGTTTGTAGACAAACCTAAGCTTATGTACGTCATATGACGCATTTTGACGCGTTCCAGAACAAGTTTTGCCTGAACCTTGGTCTGAAACGCATCGAAACGCTTCATAAATTATGACGCACATAAACCTAGGTTTCAGTTGTCGACAAACCTCCTTAGTGAATTCGGGCCAATGAACAGTGAGATTGTTTCAAGAGAAGATGCACAGTAAAAAGTGGAATCAATTCTTATGATTTTCGTTTGAACTAATATTATCCTTCACACGCTCTATTAGCGCATGTAACAACGTTATAGCAATGAGGCCACAAGCGCAGCTGGTGTTATTAGGGACTTTTAGATTTGTGCCTTAAAAGGAAGTCACACGTAGCAGTTCACTGTGTCGACGTGCAAATCTAAAAGTCCCTAATCCCGTGGTAAGTTCATGGACGGAGCCTCATTTTGTCGCAAACGTGTAACCGGCGCTGCGTCAATGACTGGCGCAGTCTCTAAACCGCAACGTGAGTGTGACATATCCAACCCCCCCCCCCCCCCCTTCTCCTAAAGGGGTACAAAAGGGTGCAAAGAGTGTGATGGATTAGAGGCACATAAAATGTATTTATAGTCTCAATTCGAGGCTAGGTAATGCGTTGAAACGGGCTACATTTGAAGCCCCACCGTACTACTTGTAGCTACTTGCTCCCTCTATATAGAAAACAATGCCTAATCGGTGACCAGTGGTTCCCCATGATCCTCTTTTTCTTATCTTAATTGAGAGCTGAGTTGATGTCAGTGACTACCTTGGGTGGTCTAATCCCTCCTAGCCAAACTAGTACAGACGGCCTTTAAAGAAAAACAAAGTTTAGTTTCACAACCAAACGTTAGTATGTTCTGGTGTGTGGTGTACATTAATTTTGTTTCTATGCGCATGTACAGTACATGTATGTTCCGTCGAGGAAAAAAATTCGTAGAACCGTGACCACTCACAACCAAGCAACCAGTGGTTTCCATTATTGGTATTTTTGGTTAGCATGATAACATTTTAATTGTCACAATATATGAAGCATTAAATGATGTGAGCGCCGTTGCTTTCATTGTATATACATGTTTTGTATATATATATTCATATACACCTTACAACGTCATTAGAAGGACATATGTAGTGAAGAAATGAATAATTAAGTAGATATGGACATTAGCAGGACATTTTCGTGTCCTGTTAACGATTGCAAAACGGATTGTCCTCTTGCGTACGTTTGCAGGCAGAGTAAATTTTAAATCCTCCCAAGAAACAATAAGTTTATTCATTAGTCATTATTTTAATTATTATATTGTTTTGAATTTAGGGTTAGGGTCAGGGTAATATACCAGTTTTGTATGATGTCCTGTTAATGTACCATTTGCGGTTATATATAGATGTCCTGTGAATACAACATGTAAGGTTATATATATTTAAATATATGCAATGTATATTTAATTATGCCCATGTGTGTCTGATCAAGAATTTCTTTGAGACCATGGCTACGCGTCTCATTTTGATGCCACATAAACCTCGAATAGAATAAGCTGATAGGTTGATTCTTAGACATGCTAATACACAGGATATGCTCATTAAATTCTCAAGTTGAAGGATAATATAGTAATCCCTTCAGAAAGAAATTATAATTATATCGAGCACTATAATCCACCTTTTGCCCCTTTTCGAAACCCCTTATGGCTTTATATAGACACCAAACTTTCGACGTTATTGTCGGAGGGGGGCGGGGGATTGAACATTTCTCACCACTTGCAGGGTTAAGAAGACTTTTACAAGCTTTCTTGATGAGGTACTTGACAATCTACAGCTGAGAATCTACTGAGACATTTCAATGTATTTATTTCATTTGTCCAATGTTCGTTCAACATGGATATTTTCTTTGCTCTTATGGAAAATTAAGGCTCAGACATACTTTAGAAAGAATAGGAATAGCAAACAAAGTGGGATACATTTTGGTGATGACAAAGTAATAGTCATGATTATATTGATTTTCGATGGGTTATGGTCTATTTCGTTTCCTTGAATTACATAATTAAATTGCCTTTATGTATATTCATAAGCAAAATTATTTACTTACAAAACACATAGAAGGCTCAGCTTTTAAACTGAATCAAAGTCCATCGGAATAAAGCTGATAAACTTGAAAATAAAGATACTGAATTATATTGCCAAATGATAACAGTGTTAACGATTAGGAATGATTCTTATGACTTAAATTGTGTATTTTCGGTAGGAAATGAGATATTATGAATCAAATATAAAATTCTTAATCATCTGAAAAACGTGCTCGTATGTCGCAATTCCAACCATACACCTATGATTGTCTTAACCGCGTGAAATTATTTTAGAAACTTGACTGATTATTAATCATCAAGCATTACTAATTGAACACCAGTCTTTTTTTTTCTTACTTCCTGGAGAACCGCCCCTTACCCTTTTGTTGCCCCGGCCCAGAACTTGACGTTTGATATTGACGGGTGTTGAACACATGAGTGAGCGATCTTCCATGTCATCTAAATGGAGAAGGAGACTTTCTAACAGCGGCAAGACGTTTGTATAAATAGGACCAGTACGACAGTTAAGACAGGATATACCACTATTGTCGTCGTTCGAGTTGGTCACATACAAAACCATTCCCAGTTTCCTCTTTACAGCTTTAGTCGAACCTCTTTCCGGGATTTTTGTTAAGAAGTCTCACCCGTTTGAGAAGATGCGGGGTTTAGTTTGTGTGTTGGTTTGTCTAGCGGCTTTGGCTGCACAAACGCAAGGGCAGGTTGGACGCCCAGTGCCACCGGGTGGGCAACCCAGTGGACAACCGGTCACTCCTACAGGTGGACAACCAGTTACTCCAACAGGAGGACAAACGGGAACACCCTTTGGAACGACAGGACAACCAGGTACTACTGGTATGCCAGGACAAACGGGAATGCCAGGACATCCAGGACGTCCAGGACAACCAGGAATACCAGGACAACCAGGGCAACCAGGAGTACCCGGTGTGCAACCAGGACAACCATTACAACCTCATGGTCACACGCCCCCAAACCACCCCATCACAGCTGGTCCCAATCTAAATGGCCCTGGAAAATGTCGCCCGAAGTGGACTGAATACAAAGGCCACTGCTATCTGTAAGTTCTATCAATGATTACCATTTATCTTAAATTTACTTTCAGGAACCAATTGAAATCTGAAAATTGTATCGGGAAAACACCTAGCACATTGGAATTTTGGACACATGAGGATATCAATAACTGCGTGTACGTTTTATTTTGCAATGAGAACCTTAATATGAAGTTTATTCTTTGAATTTGTAAATTTGTGCGATTTGACAGTGGCTCCTTTTTTTCAAAATAGGACCGTAAACCAGTTCGAAGTGAAGGCATACAACTTGTTATCACTAGCAAGTTACAATAACTGTTTTAGGTTACTGAAATTTTGGGATCTCAGTGGCTTACAACTAAGTTGTCAAAGAATGTTACCATTTTTTATTGATAAAGTTTTGTGAAACAGGGTCCTGGTCGTGGATAATAATTGCCAACATTTCCGCGTAATTAAATTCCCGCCCATTCTCTATTGGCATTTATGCTCGTAATAATTATGGATTTTATCACAGACTATTAAGGTGAGGTTTGTATATTTGTGAAGAGAAATACTGTGAAATTTGTAAGGATTATGTTATGTAGGAATTGTGTACATCAAAGACCGGGGCAGGAATACATCTTATTTATCAGAATACCTACACTTATTCTTTTGGGATAAGGTTTTCTTTAAAATTGGGTTTAAAAAAAGAACTTGATCGAGGATTGCCCTTTCCTCTGTTGAACGTGATCTCATACATGCTGCACCCATGTTCGGAATCGACTGAATAGACTGGTTTACTAACACATTCTTACCTGGGGTCCTAGTGACGAGTGATTCCATTAACCTGGAATCCAGTATGCATACATTACTAGTTGCTATGTCGAGTAAGCCTCGGGCAATCTTCCAGGTTATCAAGAACAATCTTTGTTTTACAAATCATGCATACAATTTGAATATGTTAGTAAACCGGTCTATCGGCAGAATATGGACCTATATATTTGACTAAGGAAAGTTCGGATTGTATCCGAAGTAAAACGAAGATTGGTGCAAAAGTATGTGTTTTGTCCCTATAACATGGGCTGATAACAAGCTCATGAAATGTGTCTATCCTTATGGCTGTGCTAACTCTAACGTGCTGATCTAAACAACAACCTTGCCGAAATTTGGAAGACGAATGCAAATTTTGACAAGAATTTACTTGAACGTGTTGAGTAGGAATGCTCGGATATTGAATTTGAAGTAACCCAACCGAGGGTAATATATATGAGTTTGGGTGTCAAAACAATTGAAAATTCCAGAACGACATATTCTACTCCTACTACTACTACTACTACTACTACTACTTCTACCACCACTTCTACTACTACTCATACCCCTCCTAGTACTACTACAACCTATTCTACTACTTACTACTACTACTACTACTACTTCTACTACAACCTATTCTACTTCTTACTACTAATACTAATACTACTTCTACTACTGACCACTACTGCTACTACTAATTCAACAAAAACTCCAACTACTACTACTTTTACTTCTTCTACTAGACTTCTACTACTGCTATTCATAATTATTATTATATCTCATATGCAGTAGATGTTCGTAAAATAGTAGTCTTTGATTCGTATTCCAAAACATATTGTGTGCGCTCAATTTCATATTCCTAATTGCACTGTTGTCTATTTAAACCATCTTCTGGGAATTTCTAACATTTTGGATTTTTTCTTTTCTTTGACCACAGTTATTCAAGTGGCGCAGTCGAGCAACTTGTGCATCCCGTGCGTCATTTAGGTGTCAACGCACAAGAAGGGAAGACCCAGGACGCGGCCAACCTATTTTGTGCTTCTCAGCATTTTGGGGCTACACTGGTGACACTCAACGATGTACAGGAGAACGACTTTCTCTATAGCTGGGCCGTAGACATGATGGTTGAGCCCGTCCCGGTGTGGATCGGTCTTCATGCCCACCCTACCCCGACTGGGTATGCGTGGCAGTGGTTCGACGAGAAAGAGCCAGTCCTCTTCACCAACTGGGATCGCCCTACTGCACCTATGGTCATGGCTGGTTTAGGAGCAATGCTTTTCGATGCTGACTTAGCTATGCCCCAACCCAATGGAATCGAAATCAGCGGAAAGTGGCTCCCGTCCGAAGGATTAGGACCACAAGCTGAGCCTATGGGGCTGATCTGCGAGTATTCCCTGCATCATGGTCCGATCCAGACACCAACCGCCACCACCAACGGTGTTACAACAACTAAACCGCCAGCAACCCCCTTCCAGCCTGTCTTGCTCAAAAACAATCCTGCTAACCTAAGAGATATCCTGAGAGGAGGACCGTTCGGAGGATCACAGCTCCATGAGGTACCACGAAAACCTGCCAGCTATAGGAAGAACCCCTACTTCGCTGTCCAGCCATAATTGCATCTTAAGCTGAACTATTTTATTTCCCTATTTCTCCATTCATACCGAGGTCACCAAACCGATGATAGCCCGAATTAAGAATGACCTTTCCGTGAATGGTCAACATTATGGGTTGGTTTGGAGTCGGTTGGGAATGATTCCCTCTTTAACTTTCTGTAAACATCATCAACGGGAGTCGTAACACTGTCCAGGTACAATCTGTTATTAGGCTATCGTAGAGGGCGTCGTGCAAAGCACTGTAAGAAGGCATGTCTTTGCTTTCAAGGGTACTCTGTAAAGCCGTTAAACAACAAAAGCAATTGCGACCGTCACACGAGCACCGGAGTCCATTTGATGATGTTTGCGACAAATTGTTTTCTTAAAGTAACTACCTTGCTGTATACTGCATTTGTCATTTTGACCCTTTATCTCAATTGTAAGTCAACATTGTATAGCTGTGTTTTCCCATAAAAGCAATTTCTGTCCTGTATGCAGAAGATGTCATGTGACACTATTCATGTGACAATTTTAACATTTGTGTCAATTAATGCGCTGTAACGTGCGTGATCTATACGTTGTCTTATTACTTCTTTGTAAATTGCATTGTGAAGTAAAAAATTAAAGAATTATTTCAGATATCTAGTGTGCATTGATTCCTTTTTGTTTAATGTGAACCGGTAAAGCTCATTCGAGAAAATCAGTTCCCGAATTCATGTGTGGGTGAATAACGCAATCGTTCTTGACAGAATGACATAATCCAAGTCCATAATATTGACATTGCAAAGTAGTATAGGTGCAACCTCGGCCTGGTTTCTCGAAACCGTCATAATAACATGATAGTTCGCTAATATACGCGCTTCAATAGGTTGTTGGCAAACTTGTCGGTTTCGTGAAACTCTGCCCTAGCCTAACATTGTCCTATTGGTGACCTGACATTTGCGCCTTACAGAATTTCTATAACCGGAAGTCCTTTTATATAGTATTCATAAAGAGGAAAGCGATGGGTTTCGGATTCCTCACTGCAATGAAAGGAGATACAAATACACGCTCAAAGTCCTTGATAATCATATTAGAAAGAGAACACATTTTAAAGGCATTTTCATTCTTTACTACGGTGTCCCTCTGACAGTGAAAATGCCCTAAAAATCATAAAGTATTACTGTCATAAATGTTCTCCAAGATTTTCAAACGTTGGCTTCATAGTGTAAAAAGGCCTACCAGAAATTGAATTTCGAAACAACTTTACACTATATAACTTTTAGCGGGATTATTGTGTAAAGCCAATAAGCACAAACTAATATCACACACGCACACGCGCACACGTGCAATTACGCGCTCAAAGTACTTGTCGTTCAATTAAAGAAGAAAATGATATTTTAAAAGGCATTTTCATTCTGTAATATGGTGTACCAGTCCTCTGACGGGGGAAATACTGGTATAAATCAGCATTTCAAAAACATAGAGTACCAAACCTTTGATCCCCGGCAATCGTACTCGTTGTCGTACGATAAAAGTCGATTGCAATTCACTATTTTGGTTATCATTATGTATATTGTCTGCATAAAGTCAGAGCTTATTTCATATTTTGAAATTTATAATGCGGTTTACCGTTTGAAAGTTAGATTGTTTGTTAGTTGTTGTTACTTTTTTGTTTGTATTTTAAATTGCCACTCCCTGTTCTCAATCTCCATCTCTCTCCCCGTTCTAAATCTCGCTCTCCTTGTACAATCTGCCTCTCTCGCTCTCTCTCTCTCTCTCTTTCTCTCTCCCCCTTCTTAATCTTTCTCTGTCTCTTCCTATCTATCTCTGCCTCTCATCTTAACCACATTTCCCCCCTCTGCCCCTACAACAAGCTCTCGAAATAGCTCGCAATGACAAAACCGCCACCTGATGCGGCAAGCAGTGCTAATTTATGATTTCCCACCTTTTCAGGTGGGCTGTATCTAATACAGACCACCTTATATTTTTGTTAAAATTGCCTTTATTTATTTATTTATTATTTATTATTTATTTATTTTTCTTAATTCTTGCCACTTTTTTGTTAGCAAGATAACTTTGAAATAGTTCAATCAAATGCTTTGATATTTTACACACATATGTATAGGCATATGGACAAGACACGGTAAGGTTTTCAACCTTGACCTTGACTGATGACGTCATCTAGGCGCCATTTTGTGAAATTTTCTGAAAATCATCTCATGATCATATCTTCATAACCAAAAGGTATTTTTCATTCATATTTATCATGATTAAGGTTAATATCAGTCCGGTTAATTTCAGGTGAAAAAACGCGCGCGTGCGCGTACGTCCGCGCGTCAGTGCGCGCGCAAAATTTTTAAATGCTCAAAATCGTCTCAAATTTATTTTGCATACGTTTCAGGTCATATTAAGCATTTTATAAAAAATCGCGCGTACGAGCATGCGCGCGCGTTTTCGCGCGTAACACCACTACAAAACATAGAATCGCCATTTTTTTTTCTTTCATGATATTTCTCATATTTTTTCAAGGAATTTGATACCATGTTCATCTCTTTATGACCATTAATATTAAGATGAGCGTCCATTCAAGATAAATGTCCGTGCGCGCGAGCTCATTTAATACATAGCTTATATGGGCAAAAACATGCCTATACAAAATCCATTATAGCTCTTTGGAATGCACTGGAATCCTCAATTTGTTTTCATATTTAGATAGAGTATGAGTTGGAGATGTGAAATTATGTGTCATTTGGCCATTAAATGTATCGTGACATCATCACCATGGCCTTGGAACTCAAAATACGATTTTGCATATTATGACGTCAGCATAATTTTGGAAAATTGATTGTATCTCTGTAAATATTGATCGATTTTCTTCCAAATTTCGATATGTTGTAGCTAAAATAATTATCTACAAGTTTAATTATCACCATTTTTCATTTTGACAAAGGCATCATGCCGTATTTTAGCGATTAATGGAGGCATGTCAATTTTTCACATTTTGCGTGTATTCTCTATGGGACATGACTTTTTCTCAAAACTGGATTCTACATTCCCGTCTTTCGCGAGCAATATCTCTGTCGTTTTAGTTTCGTTTTTGCTGAGCTTTTAGTATGTTGTAGCTGAGACAATAAGTTATCATAAATTGCCCTTTATTTTTCGATCAGATGCCGGAATCATGCTCATATTTCACTTGCAAAGTGGGATTTGAGAATTCCATTTTTTGTTTACGTGTAATCGCTATGGGAAATGTTTTGGTATATCGGTAACGCATTTGACTTCCTACCTCGAGATCCCTGGTTCGAGTCCAGGCGTCTCCAAGAAATTTCTTAGTTTGCGTGTTATATGCCTATGAAAGGTCATTTTCGTTCACATCACGAATCTCTGTACAACCCTATAGGAATTTGATTCCTTGACGTGTATTTTTTTCTTCATATTTGGATAGAGTGTGATTCGGAGATATAATTTCATGTCTCATTTGTCCATTAAAGGGCAAGTCCACCCTCATAATTTCGTTGCTTTGTTTGGAAGCAGAAAAATTAAAAATGCAGATAAGTGAAATATTAAAAAAGAATCGGACACATCATAACAATTTTTTCTGTGTGAAAGTTAAGAGGCAAATAAAAACAAATTGGCAACTGTGATGTGAGTGATGTCACTGATGAGCAGTTCTTCATGTTTGTACACACAATTTCAGTAATTTTGATTTTTCTCCCTAAAATGTGTTGTTCAGACCTGGGCGTCGTTTATAGTCAGAACAATTCATTTATGCATATCATGATATATGTAAATGGGTTAATTATTGCACTCATCATCAGCAGCCAGGGTGCAATAATTAAGCGAAATAAATAAAACTACTATGTTCCTTATTTAGGCAATTTATTTTGGGCATAATACCCATTTAAAGCTGTCACCATCTAATAAGAAGGAAAAAAAAAACCGTTTCTGAACCAGACACACAATGCATGTCTGGTCCTGGCTGTACGGTTTTTTTTATCACAAAAAAAACCTATTTCAAAATATTTTTATCAACGATAAATTCGCGATCAACTACAGATTTTGTAAAGAAAATAGTAGTGGTAATAGACAGCATATTTTGTTCTAATCCCGCGTTTGCATGTACAGTAAAACAATATCAAGATTTATGTTTGAATACCAAATTTAACACAAAATACACAAATTCTTAAAAAAAAATCCCGAATAACTGTAATAAACATGTAAATTTCGTTGCAATCATGTATCATTATGTCGTCAAATTTTTATTTGATTTTGTGCAAATATTTTGGGGGCTAATTCTGCCTTTTTTTTGGTTTTCCATTGGCTGTTTTTATATTTTATTATTTATTATTTATTTATTTTTCTTAATTCTTGCCACTTTTTTGTTAGCAAGATAACTTTGAAATGGTTCAATCAAATGCTTTGATATTTGACACACATATGTATAGGCATATGGACAAGACACGGTAAGGTTTTCAACCTTGACCTTGACTGATGACGTCATATAGGCGCCATTTTGTGAAATTTTCTGAAAATCATCTCATGATCATATCTTCATAACCAAAAGGTATTTTTCATTCATATTTATCATGATTAAGGTTAATATCAGTCCGGTTAATTTCAGGTCACAAAACGCGCGCGTGCGCGTACGTCCGCGCGTCAATGCGCGCGCAAACATTTTAAATGCTCAAAATCGTCTCAAATTTATTTTGCATACGTTTCAGGTCATTTTAAGCATTTTATAAAAAATCGCGCGTACGAGCATGCGCGCGCGTTTTCGCGCGTAACACCATTAAAAAACATAGAATCGCCATTTTTTGTTCTTTCATGATATTTCTCATATTTTTTCAAGGAATTTGATTCCATGTTTATCTCTTTATGACCATTATTAACAAGATGAGCGTAAATTCAAGATAAATGTCAGTGCGCGCGAGGTCTTTTAATACATAGCATACATGGGCAAAAAAATGCCTATACATAATCCATTATAGCTCTTTGGGATGCACCTGGACCCCAATTCTGTTTTAATATTTGAAAAGAGTATATGTCAGAAATATGATTTCATGTCTAATTTGGCCATGAAGTGTATCGTGACATCATCTTAATAGCCTTGGAACTCAAAATACGAATTTGCATATTATGACGTCAGCATATTTATGTAAAATTGATTTTATCTCTGTAAATATTGATCAATTTTCTTCAAAATTTCGATATGTTGTAGCTAAGACAATTCTCTACAAGCGCAGTAATAACCATTTTTCATTTTGATGACGTCATCATAGTGAAAATTTTGATTAATGGCCTCATGTCAAAAACTTCATAATTTGCGTGTTATGCCTATAGAAGGTGAATTTAGTTCACGTTATGAATTTACATGATATTGTCTTTTAAGAATTTGTAAGCAGTATGTCGCTTATTTTTGCTCTATTTTGTCTCAAATGTTAGTTGACCAGCCCACCTATACTTGTTCCAAACAAGTATTATATGTCTAGTTTTATTTCGCCCTTAAAATAGAAACACGGAGAACCTCTGAGTAACCCTGTCCCAGGTTAAGGTCGGCACCAGAATATGAATCACTAGTATTTTTCCCCACTTTACCTTAAAAGAAGATTAACAGAATGTTGATATACATCAACGATAATGACTTTGAGAAGTCATCGCAGCTGGACCTATTCGCTTGACGCTTTGCTTCTCGACACCCTTCGAAAGATGTCGACATAATAGTAAGAGTAAGGATGATAGGGGAAATGAGATAAAAGGGGTGGACAGACAGTGGAAATATCGGGAAAATGGTTAACCAACATACATTTCAGGTGAAATGAGAAACTAGAAACGGGACACGATCGCAACTGCTTTCGAAAGATTAACATAGGATAATTCCAATGGCCTGTTACGTCATTATTTTCAAAAGTGCAAATATTACAAATACGTAATACGTATCCCCTCCCCCGGATGATTTTAAGAAAGTAGTTTTAATCGTGTTATAGAATGAAAGAGAGGGTGAAAGAGAGAGGGAGGGGGAGGTGGACACTGGGAGAGAGATATATAATTGGCGGCTTAGTAATAGATAGAAAATGAGAGAGGGATAAAGAGAGAGGGGAGAGAGAAAGAAAAAAAAGGGGGAGGGTAAAGAGAACTACCGAGAGTGATCGACAGATGGAGTTGGTTCAGAGAAGCGAGAGAAAGAGAGAGAGAGACAGACAGACAGTGACAGAGAGAGAGACATAGACAGAGACAGGGAGAGAGACAGAGCGAGAGAGAGAGATGGGGAGAGGGGAAGAGGTTGGGGAAAAACGAAACAAGATGAGAGAACAGTAGTAGAAAAACGGCGTAAGCAGTACCATGGACCGCCAAATTAAGAGAACATGGAAGGAAATAGAGAAACCAGACAAAAGAGAGAACATGTGGGCGTATTAAGAGTGCACTAATGCAAAACGCAGCAACATTCAGGTACACAACAGAACATGAACCATTTTCTTAGGTCACCTGACTCGTCCATTCATTAACACAGGTTTTGCCACAGATTATCACGGCAGAAATGATAGATAATCATTCCACTATATGGTTACAAAGCAATCACAAAAGGATAGTCAGGAAAAGAAATGTTTAAAATAAAAAAACGTGATTTTATTACTGAACAAAATGTACAATAGAAGCGATGAAGCAAACGAAGGTAAAAGATTTCCAAAAAGCCACTCTGTTTGACGGTGATATTCATATACACAAACGATTTGTCCTATTCTATTATGTACATACATCATACTTTCAGATATATTCTGAGAAAAAGACTGCATTACATAACAATATATTCTATATACTCTGATCAATGTCAAAAAGGTGATTTTTCACATTTTTATGAGGCACACACAATTTCGAAAGAAAACAGTCAAGAACCAATACGGACGAAGGTGTAAGACTTTCGGCAAACATTATGGAAAGGATTCAGTATTGGTGTTTCTGGAACAAATTGAGGAACCACTGTCTGCAATTTTACTAAATCACAAACAATCTGAACTAATGTACCCTTATCGGAAATTGTTAAAGTCTTTAGAAAAATTGTTCTGCTGACAGTGTGGAGAGAATCACTTTTAAGACTCTGAAAATACAAAGAAGGTCTTCTTTTCTAAAGAACTATTTCATTATTGCTCATTCGAGGTGAAATTCCTTCTAACTCGGCACTAAGGATGATTAATTAGGATAGACGAGGATAGACGAAGGCCTCACAGATGTCTAAGAGATCCTTTCACTGTTCAATTGTAACTGTATGTAATGGACGACCTTGCGCCTCCGATTGAGCGTTGTCTAAAGTAAGTTGAAATGAGAGTGTTACTGGATTATGAGTACAGTGCAACTCTATGTTCATGGCTGGACGGCATAGACTAGGTTGGCATTTAGGTTTCCTGGTCTGCCCCGCGGTACCTCATGTAGCCGAGAACCTCCGAAACCACTCAGGAGACTATTGAGGTTGAAATTGCTGTTCATCATGGCAGGTCGTCGGCGACCGGGTATACGGGGCCCAGGCATCCTGGTGACGGGCATCCTAGTGGTTCGAGGGGGATAATTCCCAGGATAATTCCCAGGGAGAACATCTTGAGGGTGGTACTCACAGATCAAAGCATGGGGCTCATTCCTACCCTGCTCTGGAACCCACTGCGGGGTGATCTCCACCTGGTTGTTGAACATCTGATTGATGATATCAGCATCAAAGATCATAGCTCCAAGACCTGGCTCAGCCATGGGGGCCCTGAACCCTTCCCAGTTGGTGTAGTTAATTGGTTCTCCGCTATACCACTGCCATAGTCCCGCTGGGCCAACGTGAAGACCAATCCAAACTGGAACAGGCTCAACCATCATCCTGACAGCCCACTCGTACAAGAGGTTGTTCTCTGCCAGGCTGTTGACTGTGACAAGGGAGGCGTTGGGATGCATCTGGCTACAGTACATATTGGCGGCGGCCTGGAAAAGCCCATCTTGGTTGTTGACGACAATGGGGGCGTTGGCGGCAACACGTCTTAAGAAGGCACCACTGTCAAATCTGTAGTCCGGAAAAATAAAGAAGAAGAAAAGAGACAATTGAAAATAATTCTATGAACATATGGACATAAAAACTACATTTAATATTGAGCACGAAGTGGATGCTCAAGGCACCTATTAAGTAAATTTTACCACCCTGGTTTCAGCCCACCTGCCCTAATGTGCTATAAAAGAAATATATTCCTACCAGGTGCCCATTTACTACAATGTGGGTGGAGAGTGGCAAATGTAGATTAATGTCTTGCTCTGAAAGGCATTAGAGCCGTGGAGGGACTTGAACTGCGAACCATGTAATCTACAGTCCGGTGACGTTTCCACTAGTCTACGACACCTCTACTTAAATACAGTTATCTTCCTCATTCTTTACTTCTGTGACTTTATCGTACGCGTGTTTGTAATCTGAAGC
>JAVYIG010006229.1:0-121791 GCA_035222895.1 Strongylocentrotus droebachiensis | reverse complement strand
AAGATGTTCATCTGACCGCAGGCGCGTAGCCAGGGGTGCAGTGGGGGGGGGGGGGGTGAGAGAAAAGGAAGAGGACGTATGGGTGCAGTTGGGGGAGAGAAAAGGAAGAGGACGTATGAAGAAAAAGGAGCAGACAAAAAAAACATTTTGAAATTTAGACAAGGATTAAGAGTCGAAAACGGTACAACTAATCGTCTTCTTTCTCTAATGATTTAAAAAACGTAAAAGCTTACGCGCTTCGCGCGGGAGGGGGATAACTGTATTCAGACGAGGATTATGTTCGAGAACGGTACAACGAATCGTCTTGTTTCTCTAATAATTAAATTCAATGTCAAAGCTTCCGCGGGAGGGGGGGGGGGGATGAATTTAGACGAGGATTAAGAGTAAAAAACGGTACAACGAATCGTCTTCTTTCTCTAATGATTTAATGAAACGTAAAAGCTTCCGCGCTTCGCGTGGGAGGGGGAAAACTGTATTCAGACGAGCAGGCGCGTACGCGGGGAGGGGAGGGGGGTGGGGTTGAACCCCCCCCCCCCCCCCTTCGGGTTGTTTATGTGTGAATCTTGGAGCAAACCCCCCCCCCCCCCCCCCCCAACCCCCCGCTTATTCAGCGGTTGGCTGAGTCGTTTCGATTTTTAAAAAAGTGGGCCCCCCCCCCCCCTAAGAAATCCTGGATCCGCGTCTGTAGGGAGATATGGACATTGAATAGCAAGAGAGCGCGAGAGAGATGGATAAAAAAAAGTTGTGAGAGGGGTATGATAGAACGAGAGAGAAAGGGATTCAGACTAACAAGAAAATATGTACGCTTATTAGGTGATATATTATTATATTACGCAGTTGTTAATTACTTGCTATTCTTAAGAATATTCTACCTCCTCAAAAGAAAGAGAAGAAAAAAAACATATATGCGTTGGCCGGGAATCGAACCCGGATCAATTGCTTGGAAGGCAACTATGCTAACCATTATACCACCAACGCTTTACACGATCACCTGATGAATTTGTTGGCCCATGTTCTTGTCTTGTGTCAGTAACGGGGATTCTGACGTTTCCAAGGTAACGGGAGACTTATGACTAGATTAACCCTTTCTTCACCAACTGTGACTCGGGTTTGAAAGGAAAAAAAACACACAAAATAAAACAAAAACAGCGAACAAAAAATCACATATTATTCTCAAAGAAACCTCAACAATTGAAATGTATTTTTTTGCAATATAAATGGTCACATAAGAAAAGAAACAGCTGACTGTGAGATAAATCTATATAAAAATAATTTTAAAAAGCACATAATATAAGATTTTCATATCCATAATATGGTTGATAGGAAAATATCATTTTGTGGCTAAATCTTCTGAATGCTTTCTACCTCTTCTTTAAATCTGTTTATACCAAGCTCACAAAGCCCTTGTTTGCAATGAATTGATTGTATATTGTATATCATTTCATATTGAGGATTCACAACACTATCGTTATGATTTAAGAATGGAATTTTTTCTCCTATAGTGCCATGTAAATAATCGAAACGGTATCCTAATTCATTACACAATAATACATCTCATGTGTCTATGTGTAAGGCATTAAAAGACCATTTACTTGAGCGCAGTTTGGCATAAGTTTATTTTAAGTGTATTAAATGCCACGTCAACAGGGTTGCCACTTTAGCTACGGAAGCCGTCTAATCCCGGTATCCGAGCACCAGCATTAAATACAACAGTATGGGGCAAAACTATACTGACGGTGAAGTTCTTTCCATATCTCCCTTTTTGTATCTATATCTCTCTCTCTCTCTTTCTCTCGCACTCTTTCTCTCTGTCTCTCTCTCTCTCTCTCTATCCTCTCTTCTCATTACTCTTCTCTATACATCTCTCAAGTTCCCTGTCATCTTCTATATTCTCTCTCTTTCTCTATTTTTCTTCTCTCGCTCCTCTTTCTTTCGCGTCACCCCTCTTCCTTTTCTTGATCATTTCCTCCCTACCGCTCTCTCTCTCTCTTTCTCTTTCTTATCTTTCACGATGATCTCGACATTTCTCTCACTATTTCTTAGTTCTCCTTTTTTCCCTTTCCTTGTATTTCCAAATATATTGCCCCCATTTCCCACCTTTCTTTCCACCTCTCTCTTATTTCTTGGATTCTCTCCATGTCTTCCTCTCTTTTCTCTGTCTCTGTCTCTCACTCTCTCTCTCTCTCTCTCAGTCACTCACCCTTTCTCTCTCTCTCTCTCTCTCCCCTCTCTTTCTTTCCCCTCTCTTTCTCTCTCCATCTATAAATCCATGCTCACACTCCCCCATTTCTCTTGCTCTTGTCTTTCCATCTCTCTCTTAATTCTTGTTTAATAACAAAATTAGAAATAACATATAGGGTGGTATTCTCGAAAGCGGCCTAAGTTAAATCAGCGGCCTAAACCTGGTTTAAACCATGGACTATCTTTTTTGCTATTCTCGAAGGTGGCCTAAAGATAAGCCAGGCTTAAATACGTCATAGTTCGGCCTAACTTTAGGCCGCTCAGAGGGCAGGTTTAAATACGTCATAGTTCGGCCTAACTTCGCGTGACGTCACTTTTTAGTTAAATCGACTGTCCGCGGAGAGTGAACGGTAAGTTTTGCATTTGAATTTCTATATTTGATAACAATTTACACTCTTTTGTATGGATAAGCGCTCATGAAAGTTACACCAGCTAATAAAGTATTTTTGTTACTTTCATGTTGCTGTACTGGTGATAATCTAAAGGGTGTCTGAACGATTTTTCAATTTTCAATTTGGGATCGTTTTTCACCATTTTTGTTTGATATTTGAATAACAAATGTTATCAAAATAATACATTTCAAATTTCAAGTCTCACCGATGTTTCTATCAAAAGTTACAGACCCTCCAAAACGCTGGTATATTCATATCATTTTGGTCAAAATCGACGAAAAAGACGTCCACGCAGAGTGATGTTGTTTTGCTAAATTTAGCCAAACAGCTGTATCGCGCGATATGCAAGCGTATGCATATCGTACGCATGCTGCTAAGCCAATCCGCGACTTGCAGCTTGAGCTACGCTGTCTCCGCGACATGTGCCATTGACTAGTATGGTTAGCGTTCGTCGCACAATAAACCCGGAAGTGAATGCACGTTATAGTCAATAGCAATATCGCGGAGATGTCTCCGCGATATTGCCATTGACTATAACGTGTATTCACTTCCGGGTTCTATGCCGGGAATGGCCACCCATACTTTCTTTCACTATAATGTGTAATTGAATTTGGGGTTTCGTTCGTACGCGGAGATGTTACGCGATGTAACCATGGTTTGGACTGAGCGGAGCGCACGCCTCCTAATTAGCTGATCCACCAAATAGCGAGAAGGGTATTTTTAAACTGTTATCAGTTGTGATCCCTGGGGGCTAGCGAAAATATAAGCACATAGAATTGTTCCTTAGGACTGGGACTACTTATCGATCGGGGCGTCATATCTCAAAAGTGACAAACCTCAGTAGTACAGTCAAAATATGAAAAAAAAGGGGTCAACCTAGAACTAATTGCAACAGAAACGATTCCACTTGCATATAATCTGGAAAAACCATGAAAATAACATACTAAAAGTTGACAAAAATTGTAGTGGTGGATCAGTGCCTAATTTGCATAAATTCAAAATGGCCGCCATGTTAGACCCTGGTAGACACACAAAACCTATTTTAGCCTATATCTCTAGATCTGATACTCATAGAAAGCTAAACATAGTGTCTTTACCAATGTTTTTGGGGTCAAGGAACATGATTATAGCATTATAAGCAGCTTATAATTACTCCTTGACTCTTAATTTGCATAAATTTGCATATAATTAACCCTTTTTAAAGTCAAAATGGCTGCCATGTTGCATGTTTAAAACTATTTCTCATCTGATACTTATAGAAAGTTGATTTTAGTGCCCTTATCAATGTTTAGGGGGTCAAGGAACATAATTATTGCATTATCAGCAGCTTAGAACTACTCCTTGACTCCTAATTTGCATAAATTTGCATATAATTAACCCCTTTTGAATTCTAAATGGCTGCCATTTGTTCATGTTTAGAACTATATCTCTAGATCTGATACACATAGAACGCTAAACGAAGTGTCTTTACCCATGTTTGGGGGTTTAAGAAACATGATAATAGCATTATCAGCAGCTAACAACTACTCCTTGACTTCTAATTTGCATAAATTTGCATATAATTAACCCTTTTTAAAGTAAAAATGGCTGCCATGTTGCATGTTTAAAACTATTTCTCATCTGATATAGAAAGTTGATTTTACGTAGTGCGCTTTTCCATGTTAAGGGGGTCAAGGAACATAATTATAGCATTATCAGCAGCTTAGAACTACTCCTTGACTCCTAATTTGCATAAATTTGCATATAATTAACCCCTTTTAAATTCTAAATGGCTGCCATTTTTTCATGTTTAAAACTATATCTCTAGATCTGAGACACATAGAAAGCTAAAAGGAGTGTCTTTACCCATGTTTTGGGGGTCAAGGAACAAGATAATAGCATTATAAGCAACTTACAACTACTCCTTGACTCCTAATTTGCATAAATTTGCATATAATTAACCCTTTTTTAAAGTCAAATTGGCTGCCATAATTCGTCGCCGTTTTCACGAACCGGCACAAGCCACCGAAATCCCTTCAAAATGTAGTTTTTATTTTTTTTGCATTTTTAGCATAAGTTATCAACAATCTTTCATCTCACCAAATTTCAGCATCCAAAACGCTTTAGTTTTTGAGATATCCATGGTTACACAAATGACAAAAACGACACACGAGCCAAAAAGCACGATTCATATTTTCACGAACCGGCACGCGCCGTTATAAGTCAATGGGCTGTGCCGGTTCGTGAAAATATCTTTGCGCTTACAAGACCTAGACGACGCGACACAGGCGGTTGTGCCGGTTCGTGAAAATAAAATACGCGCTAAGACAGCGCGAGCGCTTTTGTCTTGCGCGTAAAGTTACATAGGAAAAACGACACAGTGGCTTGTGCCGGTTCGTGAAAATATTTTTGCTACGTAAACAGCAAAATAATATTTTCACGAACCGGCACGAGAGTCCAAAGCTTCGTAATATTAATAGTAATTGTCATTATGCTTAACAAATGGAATGTATAGAAAATACAGAATATTTTCCTTTCATTGATATGTATTTTGTGATATAAAATTTGACATAAGGCATGTTTCTGGCGAATTCAAAACGGGCTAAACGTAAAACGCGTTTTTCTCAGAATGTACTTATTTCGTTGCGCGTTGGGCTGTGCCGGTTCGTGAAAACGGCGACGAATTATGTTGCATGTTTAAAACTATTTCTCATCTGATACTTATAAGAAGTTGATTTTAGTGCCCTTATTCATGTTTAGGGGTCAAGGAACATATGAGCAATGATTATATAATTAAGGTGCATGCATGATTTAATATTTTCTTTAGAGTAGCTCACAATATACGTCACGGTGTTGCCAATTTATGTTTGCTTGATTACAACTTCAAAAATTCATAATTTTCTTTAATATTTCTTCTTGTATTTTGCTCAAACCTTCACTGATCTGTTTCTTTAATTTTTTTGCTTCTGTTTAAACCAACTTCTAATCAGGGTGGAATTCTCCTTAAAGTTTGGTGTTTTAACCATTTTCTTTGGTTAACAAACTTGACTGTACCATTTACTTCAATTCAATTAGTTTATTCGTCCATGTAAAAATATAAAAATAAGCTTCAGTCATATAGCGTGATGGATTTAAAGCAAAAACATACACAATGATATGAGAATCACTGTGTCATTTCAAGTTGCAAATTCCATATTCCACAGCTTACTAATAGGGTATATTGCACAAATGAATTTTTGAATATCATTACTAATTAAAAAATTGCAGTTATACTGATTTCATAGTTACAATATTATAATAGGCTTACTTAGAATTATTGGATAAATAAAAATTCTATAGTGTAATTGCGAATATTAAAAAAACCTAGTAAGATATATATCATATTTCGCCTAAATGATGAGATTTCAGATTTCAGATTTCAGATTTAAGTAAAAACTGCAGCTACACTTAATAGACTATTACAATTTGAATAATATTCAAATAATAAGATCAATAATACTAACAATAACTGTATTTATAGATTAATTAACAATTATTACATTATTGCATTGAACACAGAAAAAAATTGCATTTATTAAGATATTTAAATAAAATAAAACATTGAAAATTTAACATTTAGTTAAAAGGCAAGAAAATGGCAAAGAAGCACCAGAACTCTGAATAATCTGACTCATAGCTAATGTTTATTATTGAGAACATTTACTTGGTGTCTTACCCAAGTCCTTATGGTAATATAACTTGATGATAGAATTATTAGCAAATTAAACTATCACCGAATCTACATTATATTTACAAATGGTTTGCATATAATGTATAAATAGTTACATATTTACATATATTTGCATAATTGCATACAATTTATATTATTAGGTTCATTAAACTTAAATAGGCTTCCACAAAGCGTAATTAATTCTTTATTTTTTTGTTCTGAGAATTTTTTTTTTAATGGAACTGAGCAGATTCCCTGTTTTTATGGTTAAGGAACCGTTAGTATTGGGACCTCCATACCCAGTTGCCATAAACTAGGATAAGATCACATAAATTACTATAAGATAAACATCATTTCTGAGAAAAATAGTTATCGTTCTACTTTTCCTGCTGTTTTACCGGGGTTCTTTTTCAAATATCATCAACATTCCAAAACTTTGTTTTAAACTTAAGCAAAATGACAAGGCTCACCTAGTGTTCAGAAAATTAGAATGGTTCTTAACAGTTTGCTAGGAATGCTTTCTGATTAAAATAAGGACCTATGCATTTATACTAAATACAACTTGATGACACTAATTTGCAAAGTAGAAAGAAAATCATGAAAACAAATGAGCATCCATATAAGAATATGATGCATTTTTCAATCATTGGATGTAAGGTGCAAATGTTTATGGTTGATTATCTGGCAACCTGTGGATAAAGATAAGAATTAGAAGTTGAGCTTCTTAATGTCTCAACCACTTTGCAAAAGTATCTACCATTTACATTTATATTTCTTCCAAGAAAAGTGCTGCTTCAAGGCCTTGAAGATTGCTCACTGTGTGTGTGTATGTGAGGAGCCTATGTGAGCCTGCTGGCCAGGATCCTTGTGCATATATGTACAGGGTGCAAGTAAAAACTTTTAATCCCGTGGGGGCAGTTAGGGGGTGCTTCTTTCCCAGTGAGGACTTAAATGCCTCAAGGGAGAGTGCGCAGGCTGGATCTATTGGAAGGTTGTTCCAGTCCTTGGTAGTTCTGGGGAAGAAGGAGCTGATGTAGGCTTGGCTAGTACACAGTGTCGCTCTGAAGCGGGATCCGTGACCTCTTGTTACAGATGTTGCTGCCTTAGGGTATTGTTGCCATTCAACGTCAACAAGACCAAAGCGGATGCGATACAGCATTGCAAGACGGCTTTGCAGACGTCTACTAACTAGCGAGGGCCATTTTAGTTTGTTCGTCATAGATGTAACACTGCTGGTACGATCGTAGTCGCCAAAGACGTACCGCGCACTCCTGCGTTGAACAATTTCGACCTTTGTTGATGTTTCTTTGGGTGTGTGGATCCCACGCTGTTGCAGCATACTCCACTATGGGCCTAGTGTATGTGACATACGTAGCCTCCTTGATCTTTTGGTTGCAGTGTCGAAAGTTACGGCGCAGGAAGGCACATACAGAGTTTGCCTTCTTGACTCCGGCATCTACATATGGGCATTGAATGTCAGCTTCTGATCAATGTGGACCCCGAGGTACTTGGCTGAGTTGACCTGCTCCAGCTGATGACCATGGATGGTGTATTGGCCAAGGAGTGGCTTCTTCTTGTTGGTCACTCGCAAGACCTGGCACTTGGAGGGATGGAATTCCATCTTCCACGTCTTCTCCCAGTCCTGGAGCCTGTCTAGATCTTCTTGCAGTTTGTCACTGTCCTTGGTCGATCTGATTGGTTTGTAGAGCAGACAATCGTTCACATAAAGGCGTGTGGTTGAATGCCTAATGCAATCTTGGAGGTCATTGATGTAGATCAAAAATAACAATGGACCCAGGACGCTACCCTGGGGTACGCCATATGTGACTTCAGAGCTGATCCCTCCAGTATGACTTGTTGGGTACGGCCATGCAGTCAGGAAGTTCTCGATCCACTGAAGAGTAATAGGCCGTGTATACCACAATGTTTGGCTTTGAGAAGGAGTCGTTTGAGAGAGACCTTGTCAAAGGCCTTAGCAAAGTCTAGTAGGATTACATCATATACTGACCCTTGTCTTCCAGTCCTCTAGCAAGGTCATGGATGGTGAGGATCAGTTGTGTCTCACAAGAACGGCGCTTCCGAAAGCCATGCTGATTGTCAGATAGAATGTCATGATGTATGAGGTGGTGGATAACTGCACAGTGAACAACATGCTCACACAGCTTGCATAAGATCGCAGTCAGTGAAATCGGCCTGTAGTTAACCGGGGATGACTTGCAGCCCTTCTGGTAGATGGGAACTACAAGTGCCTTCTTCCACATTGATGGAACGCATCCTTGACGAAGGGAGGCTTGGAAAAGCAGGGTGATCGCAGGGGAGATCTGATCGGCGGTTTTCTTCAACATTCTGGCAGATATTCCGTCTGGCCCTGTTGCTGTTACTCGACAAAATGAAAATTGTTTTTGCAACCACTGGATTATTTATTTGGAATGGACCAGTTATCTGCCAGAGCACAACAATTGTGTTGGATTCAAAGAATAAAAGAAGCCGATAAACAAGGATGGTTTCAAATTCTTCAATTTTATCTTTAAAAGAACGGTGGTTTGTTCCTGTTCAACTGTAACTATGGTTATAAAATGTTAGACAAAAACATTCCTAAGTTCTACCGAGCTATTTTCCTTGACCCCTAAACATGAATAAGGGCACTAAAATTAACGTTCTATAAGTATCGGATGAGAAATAGTTTAAAACATGCAACATATGGCAGCCAATTTGACTTTTAAAAAAAAGGGTTAATTATATTTATACAAATTAAGAGTCAAGGAGTAGTTCTAACCTGCTGATAATGCTATAATCATGTTTCTTGACCCCCTAAACATCAGTAAAGACACTTCGTTTAGCTTTCTATGTGTATCAGATCTAGAGATATAGTTTTAAACATGAAAAAATGGTAGCCATTTAGAATTTAAAAGGGGTTAATTATATGCAAATTTATGCAAATTAAGAGTCAAGGAGTAGTTCTAAGCTGCTGATAATGTTATAATCATGTTCCTTGACCCCTTAAACATTGATAAGGGCACTATAATCAACTTTCTATAAGTATTTGATGAGAAATAGCTATAAACATGCAACATGGCAGCCATTTTTACTTTAAAAAGGGTTAATTATATGCAAATTTATGCAAATTAAGAGTCAAGGAGTAGTTGTTAGCCGCTGATAATGCTATTATCATGTTTCTTAAACCCCCAAACATGGGTAAAGACACTTTGTTTAGCTTTCTATGTGTATCAGATCTAGAGATATAGTTTTAAACATGAAAAATTGTAGCCATTTAAAATTTAAAAGGGGTTAATTATATGCAAATTTATGCAAATTAAGAGTCAAGGAGTAGTTCTAAGCTGCTGATAATGCTATAATCATGTTCCTTGACCCCTTAAACATGGATAAGGGCACTAAAATCAACTTTCAATAAGTATCAGATGAGAAATAGTTTTAAACATGCAACATGGCAGCCATTTTGACTTTAAAAAGGGTTAATTATATGCAAATTTATGCAAATTAAGAGTCAAGGAGTAGTTGTTAGCTGCTGATAATGCTATTATCATGTTTCTTAAACCCCCAAACATGGGTAAAGACACTTTGTTTAGCTTTCTATGTGTATCAGATCTAGAGATATAGTTTTAAACATGAAAAATTGTAGCCATTTAAAATTTAAAAGGGGTTAATTATATGCAAATTTATGCAAATTAAGAGTCAAGGAGTAGTTCTAAGCTGCTGATAATGCTATAATCATGTTCCTTGACCCCTTAAACATGGATAAGGGCACTAAAATCAACTTTCAATAAGTATCAGATGAGAAATAGTTTTAAACATGCAACATGGCAGCCATTTTGACTTTAAAAAGGGTTAATTATATGCAAATTTATGCAAATTAAGAGTCAAGGAGTAGTTGTAAGCTGCTAATAATGCTATAATCATGTTCCTTGACCTCCTAAACATGGATAAGGGCACTATAATCAACTTTCTATAAGTATTTGATGAGAAATAGTTATAAACATGCAACATGGCAGCCATTTTGACTTTAAAAAGGGTTAATTATATGCAAATTTATGCAAATTAAGAGTCAAGAAGTAGTTGTTAGCTGCTGATAATGTTATTATCATGTTTCTTGATCCCCCAAACATGGGTAAAGACACTTTGTTTAGCTTTCTACGTGTCTCAGATCTAGAGATATAGGCTAAAATAGGTTTTGTGTGTCTACCAGGGTCTGACATGGCGGCCATTTTGAATTTATGCAAATTAGGCACTGATCCACCACTTCAATTTTTGTCAACTTTGAGTATGTTGTTTTTATGGCTATTCCAGAGTATATGCAAGTGGAATCATTTCTGTTGCAATTAGTTCTAGGTTTTTTCATATTTTGACTGTACTACAGAGTTAGCCAGGACACAATGTTTCAATTGCTGTTTTGACCAAGATATTTTTAGAATTTCGGGGGCTACGCCCCTTTAGAAATATTGGAATTCACCTGCTCTTTCATATGACACCTCATTTATTGAGTATCACCTTCAGGATCACAACAGATAAAGGTTTGAATCTCGAATTGAAAAAAAAAAATTGACTTTTTTTGCATGGTCGCGCAATGCACGTAGACTGCATAGGGATGCGTGTAATCTCTATGGGAAGAATTTTAGCACACAACATCGGGTGCGCGATCAGACAACTGAATAAATTTGGGGAAAACTTGGTAAATGTTCACAGTGTTGCAGACCAGTCCCATACGTGCAAATAATTGTCGGTTAACATTTTCGTTTCCTGAGATTGAGCAATTTCTTACCGGGTAATTTTTTTCTTGGCACTATTGTACTTTCGTACGCATGTACCACCTTAACACCAACTTAAAACTATCATTGCTAGACGTAGAAACTACTGTTATAGTGGATTTTCGAGACGCTGTTGCCTAAAAGTGGACTAGCACTAGGCCTAAATTTAGATCTAGCTGTCTCTTTCGTTCGTTAGCCTCTGATTTGGGTAGGGTCGGCTCCTCTTTTTCAGCCGACCCTACCCAAATCAGAGGCTAACGAACGAAAGAGACAGACATTTCGGTCTGGTATCACCTCTGCCTGAGCTGCAGTGCAAGTTGTGGCTGTTGGTGCGATAATTTTCTACAGGATGATGATGATTTTCATAACCAACCATCCCCCCCCCCCCCCCCCCCTCCTCCAAGAAAAACATTTTTTTAAACAATATTACTAGACCTAGATCTAAATTTCATCAATAAGAGTCTAGTCTAGCTAGACAGGTCTAATAGAAATTGAAAGGAAATGGAAAGAAGCTTCCTTTTTTGACATACATTTGCTGATAATGTTACAGTAGTTTAGTCTAATAATACTATTTTATTAGGCCTAGTTAGTAAACTACAGAGAAAGAGAAATTGTAATTTCTTATCAAATATCAACATTAATTAATTTTCATCTTGATTTTCTGCTATTTCAGGTTCTTTTCAATTGATGCATGGGGATGAAAAAAGAAGGCCTCTCCCAAGCTACGGTGTCCCGCCTTGTGAAGTCCATCTCAATAGCCATTGCCAGGAGATCGGACCAATACATCTCAATTCCTTCAACAAGAGAGGCAGTCCTGCAGAGTGCAGACCCAACATGAATTTTATAATTACTGCCATTTCCCTGGCATTAATATGGTCGGTGCTATTGATTGCACCCACATAGGCGTCTTCAAGCCAGTTGGCCCAACACCAGTTATTTCCTGAACAGGAAAAATAGATACTCCATTTTTCTTGGAAAGTCTGCTGGTGAGTAAAGCTGTAATTACTCCTAAATTTTGTAAACTAAATCATGTTTATACAATTTTTATTAAAAAGATCTGCTGATTTCATGAATCTGCAGATGTGTCTACAGGTACATTATGAAGTGATTTAAAATTGTTTTGTCTGATGAATGTAGGTGCAAACTACACTCAAACTTGTATTCATTTTACATCGGCACGAGCTAATATTTTCAGCTCGATTGCCATGGCTACCAGTCACTCCTGACAGTGACAGCTTGGCCTAGACTTTTGGGCGGATATATCTCTGAAAATAAGACACAAATAATCAACAGTTGATTAACTATTTTCAAATTTGGGTCAGAAGAAAATTCAAACCTACCACTAACAATTCTAGACCATATAAGATTTAACGACCTACAGACTGCAGTAAAGTACAGTGCAGTAAATTTTCATTTTACTTTTTTCCCTTTCACGAAGCTCATTTTGGGAGATAACATAAACAATAAGACAATCTTTGGTCTAATGTTAGATTGGACTAAAATGGAAAAGTTGGGCTCTAACGATTATAGGGCCTTGTAAAATCTACAACCCAGGCTGCGTTTACATCTAGGTTAGGCCAACTGTCGGCTGGTTATCTAAGTAAGATGTAGACCTCTAGACTTGATTTTAGGAAAGGGACTAACTTGGCTATAGACTTTAACTACTTAGGGCTTTCTTAGGCCATGACATGGCAAGTACAACTGGGTGCAAGCACATTTATGAGATAGTACTGCAAGAATGTTTTTGTTTGTTCTTGACTTTAAAAGAGATACCGGTAGTCATTCTGTAAATCAATGATTACTAGTAACTGAGTGGGGAGGGGGTGCCTAGTCACTGCCTACATGAAAGGCGCCTTAATTTTTTTTTTAAAGTTAGAATATGATTGACACTATAACTAAGACCAATTATCAATGGAGTAGATCTTTGATATTTCAATGAGGTCTAAACATTTTTATTTTTGTTTCAGGATGATGTTCTTCTTCAGTAAAATAAATGAAGGCAAATTCCCTGATAATTGAGACAAATTCAGAGAGAGAGAGAACTACTGAGCTGTTGAATTTCTGACAGGTAGGCTGTACGAATAAGTTGTTGTTTGTATGCCCAGGTACTTCAAGGAGGGCATTTGTTCATTCACATTTTTCCATCAATACTTTCAAGTAATTGATTATGCACTCCACTTTTACCACAATGTGCATGTAAGTCTACTTTGGTCACAATGTACATGCAAGACCTTTTTAATGTTTAACAGAAATAGGTTTCAATGTGCTTCCTTTCATTTTTTTTTTCTCTTTTTATTCAACAGCCATACTTGCAAGGACTATGAAGTTCTACTTAGCCTCTTCAATGAACCAGACTCTATCTGCTGTAACTGTGACTGCATGGGCCCAAAACCTTTGTATTATAATCCTCATAACATGAAGCTATGGTAACAAACAAGCAACCATTGATAAAAAGCCTGATATGTCCTTGTTGTGTGTGTGAACCCCAAAGCAACCATCACTCATAAGGATGTTTTTATGTATATCAGATGTTCATTGTAACAGCTGCACTGCTAAAGCCAGGGTAATTATGCTGCATTATTGTAGAGCGCTTAGAGACTTCTGACAAAGTAAGTGTTAGGCGCTATATAAGCACTGTAATTATTATTATTATTATTGTTTCACTGGGAAAATTGTGATTTTTGAGTCATTTAAGAAATCATGTTTTATGATGTGTTTTATAATATAGCGCAAGTCATGATATAACAGATTCCCTGCAAAAGAAAGACGGCTCAAAAGTAAACTATGCTTTGTTTTAAAAAAATGGGAAAAAGTAATGTAACAAATACATAACTTTGAATACTAATAATTTCAAGTAGCAGATTATGAGGCTATTGGAGCTTAATATTTGACCTTCAATTTTATAATCGTATTCATCGTGAATTACAATCTTTTCTGTTTTAAGAAAAATAAATAAATTGAACATAATTGTTGATATGTTATATACAATATTCCTTTCATATCTTTTGATTTTAAGTGTGCATACTGTTGGGTTCATTGAATTATACATGGAAAAAGTCTGGAAATAGAACAGTGAGAGAACAGAGAGCCAGCGAGAGAGAGAGATAGAGTAAAAGAGAAAGGGAACCAATTGAGAAAGAACAATTAAATGGTGAGAGATGTCATGAAAATGAGAATAAACAATGATGTGAGATAGTGTGTGTGTGTTTGAGAGAGAGAGAGAGAGAGAGAGAGATGGAGATAGGGAGAAAGAGTTGGGGGGGGGGGGGTACAGTGCCCCCTTTTTCAAATGCCTCTTTTTATATAGGTAAGTGCCCTTTTAACTTTGTAAGAAGTGCCCCTTCCCCTTTTCACCTCTGATAAGTGCCCCTTTAATTTTGAAATGCGCCCCTTTTCCTTTGACAAGTTTCCATTTTCCTTGGCAATAAGTGTCAATTTTCCATTGTTTTAAGTGCCCTTTTAAATCTCTAGTAAGTGCTCCTTTTCAGGTACGAGAAGTGCCCCTTTTTCACTTTTGAAAAGTGCCCCTTCACCTCTGATAATTGCCCTATTTAAATTTGAGAGGTGCCCCTATTAACAAAATTATCGGTGCCCATAACAAATGCACATTTCCTTTTTTTTTAAGTGCCTCTTTTTCATTCTCATAAGTGCCCCTTTTAAAATATGTTCAATGCCCCTTTTCAGGTGCGATATGTGACCCTTTTAACCTCTGATAATTTCCTTTTTAACAATGATACAATTCCAGCAAGTGCCCTTTTTGTTGGTGCTGCCCCCCGCTTTGGAAGTCGCTCCGCCGCCCCTGGACGTCATATTGCTCAAGTTGTCGAGGTGATGCATCCTCTCTACACTGCGCGCATCCATTGTCTTAGCCCATTGTCTTAGTGCATTGTGACGTCGCAGCTTATACTGAGCATGTGCAGAAACTGTAACCATGGTGAATAATCCATGGACTAAGTTAGGCCAGGTTTAAACCATGGATCAGTTAGGCCACCTTTCGAGAAATGAAAATGACTTAGGTCAGCGGCCTAAGTTAAGCCTGGCCTAACTAAACCTTAGGCCAGGTTTAACTTAGGCCGCTTTCGAGAATACCACCCATAAATTTTAAATTCTACGTATATTTCCATTGACAGTATTCTTATCCCAGACGATCGACAAAACAGAGAGGGAGAGATATTAAATGAAAGAGAGGGGGATAGAGAGGGTGAGAGAGATGGACAGGGACAAAAAAAAAATAGGGAGAAATAGGGAGAAACGGAGAGGGAGATGCCGAGATACATGACATTTTCCATCGGAGCTTTGACCCCACTTTGCATAATGTATGCAAGAGTTGCGTGGCGGGAAGGTTGAATAAGAGTAGGGCGTTGGTCATTGACTGCTATCTAACGAGGCAGTGCGGACCACCCGATTTTGCTCCAGCAAGGATTCGTGATAAATAGTGTTTCCTTGTGTGGTGTTAGAGTCGGTTTGTAATGGAAGGTGTTTCAGGCAATATTGAGCAGACAGTAATCAGAGGACAAGAAGGTGAGCCTGTATCTTTAGATGCTCTGACTACTGCAATAAATGTGGCCGTAGCAGGGGCTTTAACGCAAGCGATTGGGGGGATCCATAGTTATGTTGATAATCAACTTGAATCGCAAAAGAAAGCAAACGAAAAGGCTTCTTTTGACATACAAAAGCTCAAAGCAAAGAAAGTACAGTTCAGGTTCAAGGGGAACGAGGAACAGGTAAACTTTAATTGCTCCATTTTAGATCAATTACAGGAAGCCAAGAAATCACTTCCTTTGGGCAGCAGTGCTGCTCCAATCCTTAAGAAAGCTGAAGAAGATCTAAGGCAAAGGAACAAGTTGGTCAAGCTTGCAGATAAGTCTGAAGCGGGGTGGTTGGCGGTTGATGAGTATCTGGCGGATGAATTAGCAGAGGATAGTGAAGATGATAAAAAGATCCGTTCTGCCCAAGCCAGGGCAGCAGCCAGGAAGAAGAAGACCGGTCTCAAATCTGTTCCTAAACCCAAGCCTTATCAGGCGAGGAGACCGATGGCTTCTCCTGCCAATCCGGCTTATTTGCCCAGTTATGCTAATAATTTTCGTGGCCCAATCCGCTATAATACCCCTTACACGAGACCATTCAATCCCACCTATCAGTCAGGCCCCAAGTCATCTGATTTCTGCTTCGCATGTGGGAAGACGGGTCATTGGAGACGGAATTGCCCTGGTTATAGCCCCAAGTTGTCGAAAGACGGCCAGTAATGGAATTAACGTTGGAGAGCAGAATAAAGGTAAATATTATCGGTTTCGAGTATTGGCTATATTTGCAGTATTATGATACCCGTTTTATACAAATAAAAGGTTTACAGAATTGTTATTGGTTTTATAAATTTGGAACAGAATGAAGTGATAGGTTGTATAACGTTCACTTGTTATATGAATTGGTTAAAATTTTATCCAATTGCTTATGTTTAGTAAATGAGTAAAGGGATGATATAATGTAATATCACGATTTCGGTAGACAGTCTATGAAAGAGTGAGGCATGAGAGGAAAGATAGGATGGTGAATTTTGCAAATTTCATGTTCTCGAATGAAAATGGTGATTGACTATACTGAGATTCCATTGTCGCCTACATAATAAAGAGATTTAGATGTTGTGGTGATTTAAAATTGTGGTTTCACTAATTTTATGCACAGAACCCCGAGATTTTCGTAAGATGAGACATGCTGGCTCTAGTGTATCAGCCTCGGATATTCCCAATTTTCCTACCACAAATCTAATTAGTACGGATGCAGACGCGATGATGGTGGAACCAGTAGTAGCCCCGGATTTAAGCAAAGTGGAGGTGTTGCCTAAAAAATTGGACACAAACCAACCAGATAGGTACGATCCTGAGTTTTTTATTAATAATTTTCATGAATATGAACAAGGAATTTCAGAGCCATTAGTAAAAGGAAGGCTCAAAGCATCTGTTGAATTTTGGTGTGCTATTGGTGCGGAACCAGAGATTGTTAGTATTGTTTGTGAAGGGTACAAATTACCTTTTGTGAATACACCACCTTCAGCTTGTTTCAAGAACAATAAATCTGCAATTAAGTATAATGATTTTGTTTTGGAAGCTGTGAATGAACTTTTGGCTAAGAACCTTATTGTAGAATGTAAAACTAAACCTTGCGTAGTGAATCCCTTATCAGTTTCAGTTCAGAGCTCTGGTAAGCTAAGACTTATTTTGGATCTTAGGTATGTAAACCAATTCTTGTGGAAACAAAAGGTCAAGTTTGAGGATTGGAATATTGCTCTTGAATATTTCCAACAAGGTGATTTTATGTTCAGTTTTGACCTTAAGTCTGGATACCATCATTTTGATATTTTTAAGGAACATTGTAAATATCTAAGCTTTAGTTGGGAGATCAGAAAGGTAGTTAAATACTTTTCTTTCCAGGTTTTGCCGTTTGGTCTATCGACAGCTCCGTATATATTCACTAAATGTATCCGACCTCTTGTCAGACATTGGAGGAAGAAAGGGTATTTTATTATTGTTTTCCTTGATGACGGTTGGTGTAGATGTGATTTTTTGCGTTCATGCAAGTTAGTATCAAGTAGTGTCAAAGATGATTTGTTAGCCGCAGGATTTGTGCCTAATATTGAGAAGTCTGTTTGGACCCCCACAACCAAGTTGAATTGGTTGGGTATGATTTGGGATTCAGAGGCAGGAGCTATTAGAGTGATTGAACGCCGTATCTCTGATATTTTTGAATGTATTGATAGGCTGTCTTTGAAATTTCCATTGGTTTCAGCCAGAGAATTAGCCTCTCTTGCAGGTAAAGTTATGTCCTTGTATCCAGTTGTAGGGAATGTTTCGCAACTGAGAACTAGATTTATGTACATGGAGGTGACAAAACGCCTACATTGGGACAAGGTTTATAAGTTAGCCGTTGATAGTTCTGTATTCAAAGAAGTTTTCTTTTGGAAAGAAAATCTAAATAGATTAAATAACAGAATTTTGTTTGAGTATTCGACACCTCAAGTGTTGCTGTTTTCAGATGCTAGCAATATTGGATGTGGCGCCTGGACGGCTCAGTGTGGAGAACTGAAATTTTTCCAGAATTGGAAGTGTGATGAAATTGGTAAAAGTTCAACATGGAGAGAACTCAAAGGAGTTTCATTGGCAATAGAAGCATTCTCGCCAAGTTTAAAAGGAAAGAAGGTCAAGGTGTTTACTGACAATACTGGTGTAGAGGTCATTATGAGAAAAGGCAGTATGAAGGTCGATTTGCATGATTTAGCATTGCGTATTGCTGATTTTTGTAACAGTCTACCCTTAGAAGTTTCTGTGCAATGGGTCCCGAGAGATGAGAATGTAGAGGCAGATATCCTGAGTAGACAAGAAGACTTCGATGATTGGGGTGTTACTGTTGAGTTTTTGATACTAAATGGGGCCCGCACACAGTAGATAGATTTGCTGATGAGTTCAATCATAAATTGCCGGTGTTTAATTCTAAATTCTGGTGTCCTTCTACTAGTCAAGTGGATGCGTTTTCTGGTGATTGGAGTAAGGAGAGGAATTGGCTGATCCCCCCTATCTCCCTGGTGGGAAGGGCGATCAAACATGTTAAAGTTTGCCGGGCTTTAGCGACATTGATTGTGCCATCATGGCCGTCTGCCCCATTTTGGCCTCTTTTGTTTTCATCAAACAGTAGTTTCAGTAACCTGGTGGTTGAGGTCATGAGGTTTTCTGATCCAAAGCATATCTTTGTTCAAGGTCGTAATCCTAATTCTATTTTTGGGACTTCCAAGATGACAAGTGAGGTCTTATGCCTGAGGTTGGATGGAAGAAATTATAGGGTTCCATAAGATTCTAAGTAGAATCTCAGGAGGTAAAAGTGGTTTGAGATTGGAAACAGAGATAATAGTATAGACATGAATGTGATATTGTTATGAGATAACAGGATTGATTGTGCAGCATTGCATTGAAGAGAGTTATAAACCCGCATGGTATTCTCTCTAGTTATACGTTTGTATAGTAGGTTGGTCATGTGGATGACTAATTTTGAGTGTTTTCAGATATATTTAACCGTTTGGTTTGATGAACTCGATTTGTTCGGATGAGAACAACATTTTCAATTTTTCTCTGTATATTGAATTGCAGGATAACAAGTGACCATAAATCATTGCAGGAAGTGTTGATGGCATCTAGAGCTACTAGCACTGTTGCGAAATACAGGAAAGCGTTTGAAGATTGGAAGTCATGGTGTGCTATAAACTGTGTGTGTGAGTTACCGGCACAAAAGGCGGATATCGCAAGGTATTATATGAGCATGTATAATAATGATGCACCCTATTCAAGGATTGAAGGAGCACATTTTGGTATTAAATGGTTTCTTGACTGCTCGCCAGTAACCGAGGTGAACCCCTGTAATTCAAGATTTTTGCATCTACTTCTTGCAGGCTTGAAAAGAATTCTAGCTCATCCTAAATGTAAGAAGGAACCTATAACTCCAGACATTCTGAATAAACTTGTTAATAAGTATGGTTGTTCTAATTGTTTAAAGGAAGCCAGATTGTGTTCTATGACACTGTTAGCTTATGCAGGCTTTTTTAGGCACGCTGAGCTAGTGGAGCTCAGAGAGTGTGATATTTCTGTACATACTTCACATGTCAAATGTTTCATTCAGCATAGTAAAACTGACCAATATAGAGAAGGTGCTTGGGTGATTATTGCTGCAACAGGTAAACCTACCTGTCCAGTTGCCATGTTGAATAAATATATGCTATTAGGTGACATCATTCCAGGTTCTTCAGAGGAATACCTTTTCCGCCCATTGACGCTCAAGAAATCCTTGAAGAAATATGTTTTGAGAGGGGGCAAATTGTCGTATACAACATGCCGTGATCTTTTTAAGGCTGCCTTATCGTCAATAGGGTTAGATTCTTCTTACTTTGGCTTGCATAGCCTTAGGGCAGGTGGTGCCTCTGCGGCAGCTGCCATAGGTATATCTGATCGTCTTTTCAAGAAACATGGAAGGTGGAAATCTGATTCTGCTAAGGATGGTTATGTAAAAGAATCGCTTAAGAACCAGCTCAGTGTATCTCTTAATCTTGGTATCTAGCCGAGTCTGAGAAGGTATAGTAGGAATTCACAATTTCCTTATGTTATTATGTTAAAATCTTAAAGTGGACGATGCGCCAGTGTGCAGGTTTGTAAATATGGTTGAACTACTGTAATGTTCAATGGATTGTTAAGTAATTTGACAGTTATGCTATGAATTGTATTAACGGATTTCGGATGGACTGATATGACTATGGACTACTGTAACCTGTGATCTTTTGGATCCAGTTTGAATAATAAACTAATTTGATGTGTTTGCAAATTATAGTGTCTGTCCCGTTCTTTAAACCTTGAAATGGGGGGAAACATAGCGGAGGTGTCCGCAGCCGTCCTAGATGAGCGGTGCTCCCCTAAGTGTTTGGAAAGTATTTGTATATGTTTTCTTCAGCAGGTGGGTGAAAGCGCGATGGAAAATAATTTATTTTCGTTTGAACAGCGTGAATTAGAAAATAATGACATTTTCCATCGGAGCTTTGACCCCACTTTGCATAATGTATGCAAGAGTTGCGTGGCGGGAAGGTTGAATAAGAGTAGGGCGTTGGTCATTGACTGCTATCTAACGAGGCAGTGCGGACCACCCGATTTTAAAAATTCTAAAAGAATTTTTCCTTCTTTACAGATTCTTTAGGAACGTTGAATTTCTTGCTTATGTTCTGCATGACTAGATGGTGCCAGGGCTTCGCAATCTTGCCTTAACAGGAGATGTGTGACAATTGCCTTAGTTTGCTTACAAGTTTGGCTCGACAGGTGGAGTAGTTCAATAGATTGTGCTTAAAAGGTTGGCTTGACAGGTGTAAGAACGCACATTGACGAAAAGAGGTGTTCTTTCATATGCATAATTTTGCATAAGTAAGTATTTGAGAAGGTATGTATCAAATTTCATTATCCAAGATAACCCGTGTGTCCGCAGCCGTCCTAGATGAGCGGTGCTCCCCTAAGTGTTTGGAAAGTATTTGTATATGTTTTCTTCAGCAGGTGGGTGAAAGCGCGATGGAAAATAATTTATTTTCGTTTGAACAGCGTGAATTAGAAAATAATTGCTTTGCAAAGGTTTTGTTATTGATCGTCATGGATAAGAATACTATATAGGCCTAAGTGGAAACAAACTTCGAGTTTTAAATATGTATGTTTAATTTTGTTATCAATGCATTGGGATATTCAGTTCAAGGAGCTATCTGAGTTCAGTGTTTTTAACAGTTCTTCAGATTGAAAGCAATGATTTGTTTCTTAATCCGTCTTCCCGCCTCCCTTTGAAGAGGTGTGAACGGTTATCGAGCCATGATTGGTCAAGAGTTCGCCAGTGAAAGGATCAAAGTCCAGTCTAACGTATAAGCCGCTCTCATATAAACCTTGCGCCTCGCACTGATGACGTAACAAAGAATACAGTGACGTAACAAAGAACTTATAGTCGGGTGGCTTAGCGTCAAATGTATCGATTATCGTTACCGGCCGGATACAAGCGCCATTTTTGGTACAGGGCTTCCGTAGGGCCTACTGAACAATATTAGGGTAGGAGCCCCCGGCAAAAATTTCAAATAGGGGTGTGGTGGGCGGGGGCGTTGTCCTGGAGCCCCCAAATGAGAAATAAGGAGAAATAACATTGATTTGTTGTTGTACGAATGCAATGTTTGGTACAAGGCTTCCTTAAGACCTTCTGAACATTGTGAGGGTTGGAGCCCCACCAAAATAATTATAAAGGTGCGATTTGGGTCGGGGGCGTCGTCCCAAAGCCCCAAATAAAAAATAAGGTAAAATAACATTGATTTGTTGTTGTAAAAATGCAATTTTGGGTACAGGGATTCCGTATGACCTTCTGAACGATGTGAGGGTAGGAGCCCCGGCATTATATTCATATATGTGTGAATGGGGGTGGGCGTCATGCCAGAGCCCCCATGTTATATATAATGTAAGATCACATTGGTTTGTGGTTAAACGACCGCCTGTATTTGGTACAGGGCTCTCTTAGGACCTACTGAACGATATTAAGGAAGGAGCCCTTGGAAAAACATTCACATAAGTTTGAAGGGAGCAGGGGCGTTGTACCAGAGCCCCCACATAATCACGTTAATTTGTTTTACCTGAATAGTTTACATACTCTGGGGGTAGACTGTTGTGAATTTCCAGTAAATAGTCCTATCCTAAATAACAACAAAACACGGTCATACAGTAAATTAAGGTAAGGGGGGGGGGGTGTAGCCTCGCAAACTGATCTACATGGTAATGCCACTGTATCTTTACATTTTAAACATTGGAATGTGATACTAAATCAGTACCTTTTCTATTTGACATGGATTAAAGAAAAGAAGAAATAATTCATAATTAATGATGCATGCGGAAGGGTTGGTTTATACAGCTACAAAAGCCTTCCTTCTAACACATTCTTTGCACCATTTAATGTCCAACCAATCGAAGGCATGAACCCCTCATGACCCCTCGCCTGTAATTCAACAATTTGCAACAAGAGGTTTTCATGCCAAGAACAGGCCCCAAGGATGAACGATCAGCCAAGGAGTGGAGAGATCACATGCTGAAGAAGAGCCCTACTTTCATGTTCTCGGACCAGATCATGAAATATGAAGCCCTCATATTCATCTTCATCAGAGCTCACATAGAGAAAAACTTCCCACTGTATGTGAAGGTCCTTGGCCTTGGACCATGTGAACTATTCCAGATGGACGCCTGTTCTTATTTGAAATATGAAGTCTTTACCAGCCACTGTCAAGAAGAAGTTTGATCAACACTCACACTGGGTTTTTTCCAAAACATCAAACGAGCTTTCTTCGATTCATTTGAAAAGGCCCATGAGCAAGAGAACAAGATTGTGAAAGTGCAGGTGGCGCTATTGGACTCCTGGAAAACCCTGCTGCTCTCAGGACCAGAAATGGCTAGAATGCTGAAAGAGTTTGAGGAAGAATACTTCACGGAAGATGATATGGAGAATCCTAAGATCTTCCAGCACCATGAGCAAGGTCTCTCATCACAGAAATCGTTCCAGAAACAATCAATGCACTTTCTACAAGCATTAGGCAAACGGGTAGTGCATTTTCGGATGAGTTTAATGAGCTGGTAACGCTTGATAATTGCAAATGCACAGACAGAGCCGTTGCTACCACAGTCCACACTCTGGAGGAGACTAGAAGGAAAGAGTACCAAGAGTTTTCAAGACTGTGCTTGATGAGCGCACCTACTCAATCCACTGAAATTCACTGGCTCTCTTCAAAAATTCCCACTGCAAGATAATTAGAAAAAAGGCAAGAAGATCAAAGTGCTTCATAAAAATGTAGCACTATTTGGCCAACTCTACATCGCTCTTCTCTCTCAGACTTCGGTACTGATCTTCATCTACCAGGTACAAAGTCTGACCTGCTGCATTGCCTTGAGCAGCCTGACCAACCAGAGCCACCATCAGCATATTGCTGTAAAGTCTTCGATGGAGCTGTCATCATCCACTGTCTGCCTGTTATCGGCATCAGTACTTTGATGGGTACGCCAACGATGTCTTCCTTCCGTACCTCGAGAAGAAACTGCAGACTACCAAGAGATTAAATCTTGTGTGGGACACTTAACTACATTCCAGACAGTTAGAAAGTCAGTGTCTACACATGAAAAGAGAGGAACTGGCATCCATAGGAAAGTGTATTGATGTTGTAGTCATCCGTGTCGGCAATTTCTATGATCTCCTGAAGACTCGACCATTAGCTGACATCTTGGTGGCATAAGGTATGGGGAAGAAATACAGATACTTCCACATCAATGCCATCTGTGGGAGTTTGGGAGAGCCAATGTCACAGACACTTCCAGTGTTACACTCGTATTCGGGTTGCGACACGACACCAGCATTTCATGGCACGGGAAAGAAGTTAGACTGGCAGGCTTGAAAAGTGTACGATGATGCCACAGAGACATTTTGCTTATATAGCCAAGCATCCCTTTTAGAAGATTACCGTTAACTCTGAGCCTTTCCAGGTTCTTGAAAGACAAATCGAGTCCACCAAACTCCATCAATGAGACAAGAAGAAAGCCTCCAGTACGACGCCCTGCCCCAAAATAACACATTATATGAATATATTGTTGGAGGCTCCAACCCTAATATCGTTAAGCAATTCCTTAAAAGCCCTGTACCAAATAAGGCATGTGTACAACACCAAATCCATGTAATTTTAAATTTCTTTTCAGTAGTATTCAGTATTCAGGTTTAAAAAAATCAATGGGATTATGCACTGTATATGATGTGGGGGCTCCGGAAAATTGCCCCTGCCCCTTCACTCTTAAGTGAATATTTTTAAGGGTCGCCTTCCTTAATGTCGTTCAGTAGGTCCTAACCTAAGAGAGCCCTTAACCAAAAAACAGACGGTCGTATAAACACATACCCATGTGATCTTACATTATATATAACATGGGGGCTCTGGCACGACACCCCGCCCCCATTCACACATATATGAATATAATGCCGGGGGCTCCTACCCTTACATCGATCAGAAGTTCATAAGGAATCCCTGTACCCAAAATTGCATTTTTACAACAACAAATCAATGTTATTTTACTTTATTTCTTATTTGGAGGCTTTGGGACGACGCCCCCGCCCCAAATCGCACCATTATAAATATTTTGGTGGAGCTCCAACCCTCACAATGTTCAGGAGGTCCTAACGAAGCCCTGTACCAAAATTTGCATTCGTTCAACAACAAATCAATGTTATTTTACCTTATTTCTTATTTGGGGGCTGTGGAACGACGCCCCCGCCCACCACGCCTTTACATGCACTTTTTGCAGGGGGCTTCTATCCTAATATTGTTCTGTATGTCCTTAGGAAGCCCTGTACCAAAAATTACATTTGTACACCATCAAATTAATGTTATTTCACCTTATTTCTCATTGGGGGCTCCAGGACGACGCCCCCGCCCACCACACCCCTATTTGAAATTTTTGCCGGGGGCTCCTACCCTAATATTGTTCAGTAGGTCCTAAGGAAGCCCTGTACCAAAAATGGCGCTTGTATCCGGCCGGTAACGATAATTTCACTAAGCCACCTGACTATTAGCGAAATACATGCCACCGCCTTTGCAGGATACATTTTCAATAACTGTTTCAGTTTAATGAATGGAAACGTTTAAAAAAGTGGGTGATATACTCTTAGTATACTCATCAAAGGAATCTTCTACAATGTATGACACATTAGTAAATTGTTACTAAAAGTGAAACAATATATAATGAACAAATATATCTAAACGAAATGATATAATCATACTAAATCACTCAAAAACAGGCAGACAAACAACAAAATAATCATATAAATAATCAACAAACAAATGATAATTTACTCGTAAAAAGATGGTTGTTAAAGGTATAGACCAGTTCTGGTCATGCAATTGCATTGTAAGAAACGTAATGGAATCAATCAGAAAAGGTTGATCATATAGCGTATTATAAGTATTGGTGTGTACTGCAATCATCAAAATGATAAGAAATTTGACCCAGTCTTACAGTTAAAGTTACAAGCACTGTACACAGAAAGATGTATATGGGACTACCCTATATCTATCCAGTCTGGATAGATATAATTATGACGCTTCTGGTCAAGCCGCTTTGAATTGACCATTCATTGGTGACGTAACAATGGCATATATTGATTGCAGGTGCCCCGCATCACGGCTCTCGGTCAAAGGCAGAAATACCAACGTGAATATAATTAAGCGATATTATCCATTAGAAGAAAAACAGGGAAAATTCTCTTGCTAAATATAAATGTCTGATTTTTTTTCTTCGTTACCCAAGGTTCTCCAATAAATCTCATTTCAAGAAAACAAAAACTCGATGAGAGTTTTTGTGATGTGGCGGATCCAGGGGGGGGGGGCGGGGGGCCCCCCCTTGAGAAAAATATCGTGTAAAATCACGTGATTTTTACATTTTTTGGGGGGGTTGGTGCAAATGAAAAAAAATTCGAGGACCAGAAAAAAAAATGTGCTCACTACCCCCCCAGGTATCCACATATGTAATAATGTAATTTATTTTTAAATGAAAAAAAAGAGGAATAAGATGGTGGGTCTTAGTTTCGAAGATTTGTTTAAATTTCTATTTTCTTTGAAATAACCGGGTCTGGAGGAAAGACTACGCTCTATACCCATGTTATTCCACAGGAATGGGATGGTGAGGTCTTAGTTTGAAGATTTTTTTTTTTTAAATAACCGAGTCTGAAGTAAAGACTACGTATTTGGAAGATGGAGGGGTCTTAGTTTAAAAGGTTTCTTTTGTTGTTTTGTTTTGTTTTGTTTTTTGTTTGTTTTTTAACTTTTGAAAAACCGGGTCTGGAGGAAAGACTACGCTCAATACTTATGTTCTTCCACAGGAATAAAGATGATGGGGTCTTAGTTTTGAAGATTTTTAAAAAGTTTTGAAATAACCGGGTCTGGAAGAAAAACTACGCTCTAAACCCATGCTTTATTACCGGGTCTTAGTTTGGAAGATGGTGGGGTCTTAGTTTTGAAGATTTTTTTAATTTTTTCAAATAACCGAGTCTGGAGCAAAGACTGCGCGCTATACCCATGCTTTATTACAGGGTTTTAGTTTTAAATTTGACAAAATATCCCTTCAAATTTATTACATTTGTGGGTAAAGTCATTATTACATTTGTGGGTGATTCAAAATATCACTTCAAATTTATTACATTTGTGGGTAAAGTCATTATTACATTTGTGGGTGATTCAAAATTATTACATTTGTGGGTAAAGTGGTTATTACATTTGTGGGTGAAATTATTACATTTGTGGGTAAAGTGTTATTACATTTGTGGGTGTTGTTACATTTGTGGGTAAAGTGTTATTACATTTGTGGGCGTTATTACATTTGTGGGAGTTATTACATTTGTGGGTGTAACACCCCCTCCCCTAAGAAATCCTGGATTCGCGCCTGCCACTATAAATGAAAGCAAACATTTATATTTACCAATAAATGAGCACAAAATTGCAACACTGGATATTACTGGTATTAATATCTGCGACACGAGAAACAAAACGTCACTGGTTTTTCTCTATAACTGCCAAATCGAGTAAATTGTGCTGCCTCGGAGTGATGTTAAAGACTAATCTAAATTCTGATTGATATTAAGAAGTCTCAACAACAAAAAAACATTGAAAAAATTAAACAAGAACACGCAATTCGTCCGCACTTGTTTGTAATAAGCTCCAAAGTGGACAAACCGATGAAAATGTAATACCTGTACTATGATACATCAATTTCTATATAATCAGATTAAAAGAAATTGGATAGCAAATTTATTTTGGTCGGATGGAAAATGAGTTAATAAATGTCATCGAATTACATTACCGGCATCTTTTATTGACATTCTGTCTACGTCGCGCTAAGATTTTATTTTGGAATACGATTGTACACTTTAGATTGTCATGTTGGGCAAACTTCCTTTCTTTGTGAATAACCCTCCTTTTTATTATTTGTTTCTTTTTGCAACCTCTCGACTATTGTACTCATGCCCAGAAATTGTTACTTTTGTGTATATTGCTGCCTCGGACATGTATTTCACTTTTTACAATTTTTCTGCTTTTTTATTTTATATATTCATTTTTGTATCTTTTTTTTGGGGGGGGGGGATTTTTTTAAAACTTTATCAAATCTTGTAAATATGTGATTTTCATGGTTTGCTTTAATAAAATACCGTCACACAAACACACCAACAAGAAATGTTGGGCAAACCTGACTGAAAACTTTACTGTGATCAGATTTTAATTGAGATTACAAGGAGTATGGAACGTTCACCCGGCACGTTACATAATAATAGTTCCTTTCATGACGAAGTATTTAATTATAATCCGCGATCATAGATCGTTGAAAAGGAGAGGCTCTTTAGAAGCTATTGTTGCGCGCGTTGATAGTGGGCGGCAACAAAAGACTGAACTTTCTATAGCAATAATTAGTCCTCCTCTCTGATTGGTCCGTTTCAGCAGCCTTTAATCACGCGGCACCTACTGGGCAAACTCTCGACCAATCACTGACTGATAGAGATTACCGAATATCATTCTCACTAATACCATTCTGGAAAACTTTGGAAAATACTTACCGATAACCAGGAGTGCCGCCATGCCCATCCCTGTCGAGATACACAAGCCGGACTTCAACAAGGCCATCGCCTCCGTCATCTGGACTCGACAAACAACCTCGAGCACCTTCAACTGCCATGTCTCGAACTGTCCTCTCTGCCAGGCTACACGAGCTCCTGATAGACCTCCGATGGAGGGCAAGAGGTGGTCACAACCGCAACAGTTGAAGGCCTCTGGAACTGACCACCCCAAAGTCGTTAACTGGTTGATACCTTCGTCGACACCCATGCCGAGCCTCGTAGCTGATCGTAAGAGAGCTTCGTCACGGACGTCATCCCCGCCGAGGAAGCGAAGCGCCCCGTCACCTCCGCCCTCAGTCGTCAACTGGTTGATACCGTCGCCGACACCAACGCGGAGCCTCGTAGCGGGTCGTAAGAAAGCTTCGTCACGGACGTCATCCCCGCCGAGGAAGCGTAGCGCTCCGTCACCTCCGCCCTCGGTCGATCACCGCTTCCAGTGTCGATCATGCCCCGAGTCGTTCGCCAAGAAGATACATCTTCGCATTCATCGCCGGGTTCACACCGGACGTCACGTTTACTGCTGCCAGTACTGCCCGATGGTCTTAGATTGTCCGTCTCGGTTGGTCAGGCATCGTCGCGTTCATACCGGAGAGAGGCCGTATCGATGTTCGTTCGAGGGATGTGAAAGAGAGTTCACATGCCGCAGTAGCCTCAACAGACACTACAAGATGCATTTCCCGGTGGCAGGCTTGAGAGGATAGCCGCATGGCTGACAAGTCGTTACCAGACAGTATATCAGAACTCTAAACTTCAATTGTCGAATTCATGAGGATTATTTCGTGCAATTAAAGTTCTTATTAGATGATGCTCCATGTTTGGGCAGTATATTCAATTTGGTTATGTTTCATGAATCTGAATAAATACGTTTTCATATTTAAACACTCTGAGCTAGTTTATTGTGTGTCTTGTTTGTCGTATTTAACACAAAATGAGAGGGAAAGAAGAAAGATGTTGAATGACACCTTAAAAATAAACACGGTCGATGCTTTGCAAAAAATCAAAAGCAATTTCAATAGCCTTCTCCATCTTTAGAAATGTGGGAACAATACAGTTACGTATTAAGATATTGAAATGGCCCTTGCGTTGATTTGTTGAAAGTAGTTGGGATCATGATACCACAACTAGAGCTGTAGAGTGAAGGCAAATAATTTTACTCGTGAAAAGGCTAATGTACATTGTTAAATAGAATGTGATAATACGAAGGGTGCGATATTTAAAAAGAGAAAGCAGAGATGGAAAGAGAATTGAGAATCATTGAGAAAGATAGAAGGGAGACCAATATAAAGTAATGTATTACAGGAGGGAAATATGGACATTGAATAGCAAGAGAGAGTTGGAGAAAGAGAGTTGTGAGATTTAGAGGGGTATGATAGAGCGGGAGGGACATAGAAAAGAACGAGAGAGAAACACAACCTTGCAAAGAGAAACTGAATGGAGAAATAGAGAGAAAGAGAGAGAGAGAATCTGGCTTATAAGAAAATGGTTACGCTTCTTAGGTGATAATATAATATTATTATTTAACGCAATTGTTAGATACTTGCTTTTGTCACCGAGATTTCTCCCATCTCCCTGCTAAATTTTAAGAATATTCTACTTTTACAAAATAATAAAAAAGACAGAAAAATATATGTGCGTTGGCCGGGAATCGAACCCGGATCAATTGCTTGGAAGGCAACTATGCTAACCATTATACCACCAACGCTTTACACGAAAATGAGGGGTATAGGTTGACCCATGGTCTTGTCTTGTGTCAGTACGTTTCCACGGTAACGGGAGACTTATAACTGCATTAACCTTTTCCTCCCTATAACTGTAACTCGGGTTTTAAAAAAACCTTATAGTGTAATCGATGACAATAACGGATGAGGAGGGAGAAACGTAGTAATACAGACAACAAACAAACGAACAAACTAAAAACATCTAATAATGGAAACATTAAGCAAGCAAAAACAAAGTGTAATAACTCTTAAATGCACACAAAGAAACAAATATTTTTCGTGCAATGTAAAGGGACACATACGCTTAGAATCAAGCTGTGAGCTTATATAGGCAGAAAAACAATGCATGTGATGGAAGCTTTCCTTCTCCATTGTATGTAACGCGTTATTGTTGAGAAGATAATCTTATTTAGGACATCTTGATTTTTATGATTCGTATTATTATTTTTCCTTAATTTGCATTTTCTAAATGCTTTTTCTCTCTTCTTTAAACCTGTTTACATCAAGCTCTAAACCCCGTTGTTTGCAATGTACAGATGTGTTATGTATTATGTATATCATATTATATCTTGGAATTCACATGACGTACTATATCATTATCATTTAAGGCTGGAAACAATCTTCTTATCGTGTCATGTAAATAATTGACAACGGTATTATATTCATATTCTCAGAGGTTTTGATTGTTTATTTAAATTAATTTTAGATGACCAGTTCATTAACAATACGAATCGAACACTTACTTCACCTGCACACACCCACTTGCACACACTTGCACATTTTTCTTCTTTTTTCTTTCTTGAATTTCTTTCCACTTTTTATTCAGATATTTTCTGAACAAAATCTTTATATGTGACTCTCTATTCCCCTACATTCTCCTATAACAGCGCCAGCTACCCCCCCCCCCCCCCCCCCCGCCTTTCCCGGCTGCTATCGACTCAAGCTTCCTTGCTTATGATAGTTGGCCTCTGCATTTATCTTGATTATCTTTACTTACCTCCATACTTTCAAGCTTTCAATTATGCATTTTTTAATTTTATTTTGTGTGTATTAGATTATCACTCTTTATGTAAATCAATTATATCATATTATTGTTATTTGAATGTTTGATATTTGATTTATCAATAAATGCAGAAACATCTGCTAAAAAAAAATTAAAAAAATTATACGAAAATACATTTCATGTGCCGATGTGTGAGACATTAATACAATTTTTAACTTGGGTTCGATTTGGAGAGAGAATCCCCTAGCTGAATAAGTGTATTAAATGCCACTTCAACATGGTTGCCACGTAAGCTACGATAGCCGTTCAATTTCGTTTATATCCATGCAACAGCAATGCGGCCGAACTGATGCTGAAATTCTTTCCATATCTCCCTCCTTTTTATCTGTCTCTTTCTCTATCTCACACTCTTTCTCTCTCTCTCCTCTCTCTTCTTTCCACTCTCTTTCTCTCTCCATCTTTAAATCTCCTCTACCTCTCCTCATTTCTCTTACTCTTCTCTATCCATCTCTCTTTCCCTGTCATTTTCTATATTCTCTCTCTTTTTTGTGTTTATTCTCTCGCTCCCTTCTTAGTTCGCTAGAATCTCAGAGAGAGAGAAAGTTAAAGACAGGGATAGTTACTGAAAGAGAGAGGGAGAGAGATAGTTAAAGAGAGAGAGAGAGAAAGAGAGTTAAAGAGAGAGAGAGAGAAACAGATGGACACAGAAAAAGAAACGACGGAACGGAGAGGGAGATGGCGAAATACATTGCTTTGCAAAGTTATTTTTGTCGATCGTCTGAAATAAGAATATTGTCCATGGAAATAAGTGAAAATATACTTAGGCTTTAAAAATATATAATGTATAATATAATTTTGTTATCAAATTATTTGGGTGTTCAGTTCAAGGAGCTATCTGAGTTCGGTGTTTTAAACAGCAGCTCATCAGATTGAAAGGAATGGCTTGTTTCATAATCCGTCTTCCCTCCTCCCTTTGAAAGGGTGTAAACGGTTATCGAGCCATGATTGGTCGAGAGTTCTCCCGTGAAAAGATCAAAGTCCAGTCTATTGTATAAGCCGCTCTCACTATAAACCTTGCATCTTACACTGATGACGTAACAAATAATACGGTGACGTAACGAATATCTTACCGAAATACATAACACAGCCAGTCCAGGAAGCATCTTCAATAACTGTCTCCGTTTAATGAATGAAAACGTTTAAAAAAGTCGTTGATATACTCTTAGTATACTCATCAAGGGAATCTACTTTTTTTTTGTTTTTGGTACATATATGTTAGCTACATGGCATGACACATTAGTTAATTGCTACTAAAACTGAAAAATATATAATGAACAAACATAACTACAAGAAATGATATCATCATAAAAACAACACAAAAACAGGCAAACAGACAAACAAAAACATAATTAACAAACAAATGATAATCTCTTTGTAAAGATATGGTTTTTTATGTACAGTATTAAAATGTCACGAAATTAGAATTTAAAAAAACGAGCTCAACGTTTTGTATTTTTCTCTTCAATGTTGTTTGTAGTGCCGAATATAAACAAACATTCCCAGCGTGTGTCATGCTGTAGATTAATATATACCAGGAGCATTTCTTTCATTTAATTCATCGTGCAATGTCTTCGATTGCAACTACTTTCGAAAAATTAACCTAAGGGAATTTCAATAGCTTTATTTAAATGGCTTATTACGTTATCTGAACCTAACGGTTATGGAAAGTACAATAAATTATTGAGTTGATTTTTCGAATAGAGTCGTGGTCGTGTTTTGAGATAAAACATTATCAAATTTCAAACGTTTCTGTATTATGACATTTCAAGAAATGTAATTAATGAGCTACTCATGTCGACATGAATATTAATGATAGATATGCACGTTCACTTTTTATGCCTCAAAATACCTTCTTTTAAAAAAAGTATCATACATCCAAACAAACTATTCACATTGTTTGCATTATTTTACAACAAATTAGTATGGTAGAGAAAAGTTCGTTCAACCCTGTAAATAAAACGTTATTCCGCTCAATTCTACAACATCAATTGTGATCAAAACCAATTGACGCGTCACTAAAAGGTGTGGACGCTTTCTCAAGCTGTGATTGGTCGAGAGTTTGTCGGCTGTTTTTGACGGTATTGGTCAGCCGCATTAAATTGACCAGTCATTGGTGACGTAACCATGGCATATACTAATTGCAGGTGCTCCGCACCGCGGATCTCGGTCAAAGGCAGAAACATCAATGAGAATATAATTCAGCGATATTGATAGAGAGTTTGTCGGCTGATTTTGACGGTATTGGTCAGCCGCTTTATATTGACCATTCATTGGTGAATGACCATTCATTGTTTTTCTACATAAGAAGAAAAACAGGGAATCTTTTGCTAAATAAGAGTCTGATTTTTGTTCTTCTTCGTAACCCAAGTTTCTCAAATAAATCGCATTTCAAGCCAAATAATCTCGATGAGAGTTTTTTCGACTTGCACCACTATAGATGAGCACATAATTGCATCACTGAATCTTGGTTCATCGACTTTTCTTTACCCATTTACCAAAAGTTATTTTGGGGGTTATATACTCGATGAATTGTATTTTGTTGCAGCTTTAAGTATTTGGTCATTCTTGTTCATTGTTCCTTTTTATTATTATCTGTGACACGAGAAATAAAATGTTAATGGTTTGTCTCTGTAACTACAAAATCGAGTAAATTTGCTGGCTCGAAGTTATGTTAAAGACTAATCTAAAGTCTGATTGATATGACGAAGTCTCAACAATAACAAAAACAAAACAAGAATACAAAATGTATTCCACTTATTGTTTGTAATAAGCTCCGAAGTGTAATATACAATAAGTCTGGTAAGGTGGACGAACCGAAGAAAATGTAAGACCTTTTTGGGGGGTCGGATGGAATATGAATGAACTGGCATCTTGTATATTAAACTGTTATCTCTCATTGACATTCTGTTTACGTCGCGTTAAGATTTTTGTTTGAAACACGATTGTACACTTTAGATGTTCATGTTGGGCAAACCTGTCTGAAAACTTTACTGTGATCAGATTTTAATTGAGATTTCTAAAAAATAAGAATATAACAAGGAGTATTGAACGTTCACCCAGCACGTTACATAATAAGAATTCCTTTCATGACAAAGAATTTAATTATAATCCGCGATCATAGATCATTGAAAAGGAGAGGCACTTTAGAAGCTATTGTTGCGCGCGTTGACAGTGGGCGGCGACAAAAGACTGAAATTTCTATAGCGATAATTAGTCCTCCTCTCTGATTGGTCCGTTTCAGAAGCCTTTCATCACGCGGCACCTAGTGGGCAAACTCTCGACCAATAACTGACTGATAGAGATTACCGAGTATGAATGTAATCAAATAAATACAAGGGAAAAGTGACACAAATTACTTTTCTGACTCTTGACTACTAATCGAGGACACATTTACCGGTTCGACTCTTTGGAAAATCTTTGGAAAATACTTTTGTCACTGTTTGTACCACGATAAGGATCTCACTTTTAGCCTACATGGATTAAGTATTGAATCTGTCATTTTTCACCTTGCCTTTCATATTTCTAACACATTAAATATTCTCGTGTTCAAAACAGAATGACACAGCTTGACATGGTCAGGATATTTATTTTTGGGTGAAACACAATGTCTCATTTACTATGTAAAAGCAAGTTTTGTTTTTGATCGAATTTGTTGTTTTTCTTTCAGAAAGTAATTCTTGTTAGAATTATTGTTAGAATTATTGGTAATCCAGAACTTAAGTTAAATGAATTTATCTGAATCATAGTCTAATGTTTATTCTCTCCTCTTTTTCCCTTTCAGGTCGACTCCTCTCCTCGCCAACCCTTTGCGGGCCACTCTACCCGTAATCTTTCCGGTGACCGGGAGTGCCACCATGCCCATCCCTGTCGAGATACACGAGCCCGACTTCAACAAGGCAATCGCCTCCGTCATCTGGGCTCACCATCGTCGACACCCAACCTCGAGCATCTTCAACTGCCATGTCTCGAACTGTCCCCTCTGCCAGACTACAAGAGCTCCTGATAGACATCCAGTAGAGGACAAGAGTAGGTCACAACCGCAACAGGTGAAGGCCTCTGGTACTGACCACCCCAAAGTCGTCAACTGGTTGATACCGTCGTCGAAACCGACGCCGAGCCTCGTAGCGGATCGTAAGAGAGCTTCGTCACGTACAACATCTCCGCCGAAGACGCGTTTCGCCCCGTCATCACCGCCGAGGAAGCGTTTCGCCACTTCACCTCCGCCTTCGCCCGATCACCGCTTCCAGTGTCCATCATGCCCCAAGTCGTTCGCCAAGAAGATACATCTTCGCATTCATCGTCGAACTCACACCGGATATCGTGTTTACTGCTGCCAGGACCGCCCGATGGTCTTCGATTGTCCGTCTTCGTTGACAAGGCATCGTCGCGTTCACACCGGAGAGCGGCCCTATCGATGTTCGTTCGGGAGATGTGAAAGAGACTTCACCCGCCGTTGCAGCCTCAACAGACACTACAAGATGCATTTCCCAGTGGCAGGCTTGAGAGGATAGCCATCTAGCTGATGAGTTCTTACTTGTTTATCAGAACTCATATTCTAAAAACAATTGTCTACTTCATTTGTCGAACTCATGAGGATTATTTCGTGCATTTCAAGTTCTTATTAGATGATGCTCCATGTTTGGGCAGTATATTCAATTTGTTTATGTTTCATGAATCTGAATAAATGCGTTTTCAAATTTAAAAACTTGTTTATTGTGTGTTTTTGTTTGTCGTAATTAACAGCAACTAAGAGGAAAAGAAGAAAGATGTTGAATGACATCTTAAAAATAGCACGGTCGATACTTTCAAAACAGTCAAAAGCAATTCCAATAGCCTTCTCCATCTTTATAAATGTGGGAACAATATAGTTACGTATTAGGATATTGAAAATGACCCTTGCGTTGATTTGTTGAAAGTGGTTACGACCATGTTACCACAACTAGAGCTGTAGAGTGAAGGTAAATAATTTTACTTTGTAAAAAGGCAAAAATAAAATGTGAGAATATGAAGGGAGCGATTTTTAAAAAGAGAATTGTGAATTATGATTGAGAGAATAATAGAATAGTTCGCATTATAGAGGGGGATAAAGTGTTGAATTGCGGGAGGGAAATATGGACATTGAATAGCAAGAGAGCGCGAGAGAGATGGAGAAAGAGATGTGAGATTTAGAGGGGTATGATAGAACGGGAGGGACAAGAACGAGAGAGAAACACGACCTTGGAAAGAGAGAGAGAGAGAGCGAGAAAGGGAGTCAGGCCTACACGAAAATAGTTACGCTTCTTAGGTGATGATATGATTATTTAACGCGTTTGTTAGATACTAGATACCTCCCATCTCCCTGCTATTCTTAAAAATATTCTACTATTACAAAATAATAAAAAAAGACAGAAAAATATATGTGCGTTGGCCGGGAATCGAACCCGGATCAATTGCTTGGAAGGCAACTATGCTAACCATTATACCACCAACGCTTTACACGAAATTGAGGGGAATTTGTTGACCCATCTTCTTGTCCTGTGTCAGTAGCGAAAATTCGGACGTTTCCAAGGTAACGGGAGACTTATGGCTATATTAACCGTTTCTTCACTAACTGTGATTTGGGAGTCGATAGCAATTAAAGATGAGGAGGGAGGGGCATGGTAATACAAACACAATTAACAAAATATTTAACATTTTAAAAAGCGAGCAAAAATCACTACCCTCAAAGAAACCTAAACAAATTCAAATGTATTTCTTGCAATATAAATGGTCACATAAGATAAGAAACAGCTGACTGTGAGCTAAATCTATTAAATAAAAAACAAAGCACATAATATAAGCTTTTAATATCCATTGTACATAATACATTATGGTTGAGCTAGAAAATAATCTTATTTAGGACAATATTATTTTTGTGGCTAAATTATCTATTCTTCTAAATGCTTTCTACCTCTTTTTAACATTTCTTTATACCAAGTTCACAAAGCCCCTATTTGCAATGTATTGATGTTATTTGTAAATAATTTCATATTGAGGATTCATAACACTATCGTTATGATTTAAGACTGGAAATTATATTCCTAAATAATTCCTAAATGTCTATGTGTATGACATTAATAGACCATTTTTTGAGTCCGATTTGGCATAAGTTTATTCTAAGTCTATTAAATGCCACGTCAACCAGGTTGCCACGTAAGCCGTCAAATCCGGTATTTTTATAGCACCAGCATTAAATACAACAGTATGGGGCAAAACTATACTGACGGTGAAGTTCTTTCCATCTCTCCCTTTTTGTATCTATATATCTCTCTCTCTCTCTCTCTCTCGCACACTCTTACACTCTATCCCCTCTCATTCTTCCGTTCTTTCTCTCTCCATCTATAAATCCACTCTCCCGTTCTACTCATTACTCTTCTCTATCCATCTTTCTCGCCCCTCTTTCCCTGTCTTTTTCTATATTCTCTCTCTTTCTCTATTTTTCTTCTCTCGCTCCTCCTTCTTTCGCCGTCACCCCTCTTCCTTTTCTTTATCATCTCCTCCCCATCGTTCTCTCTCTTTCATATCTTTCATGATGATCTCGATATTTCTCTCACTATTTCTTAGTTCTCCTTTTTTCCCTTTCCTTTTATTTCCAATTATATTGCCCCTTTTTCCCACCTATCTGTTCATCTTTTTTTCTTATTTCTTGTATTATCTCTTTCTCTCCCTCTCTTTTCTCTTTCTCTTCTCTCTCTTCTTTCCACTCTATTCCTCTCTCCATCTATAAATCCATTCTCCCTCTCCTCATTTCGCCTACTCTTCTCTATCCATCTCTCTTTCCCTGTCATTTCTATATTCTCTCTCTTTCTCTATTTTTCTTCTCTCGCTCCTCTTTCTTTCGCTATCATCGCCCTCCCATTTCTCATCATTTCACCCCAACCTCTCTTTCTCTTTCTCATCTTTCCTGATGATCTCGACATATTCTCCCTCTCTTACTTAGTTCTCCTTTTTTTCTTTCTTTCCTTTACTTTCCAGTAACATTGCCCCTGTTTGCCACCTATCTTTCTACCTCTCTCTTATTTCTTGTATCAATAACAAAATTAGAAATAACATATAGATTTTAAATTCTACGTATATTTCCATTGACAGTATTCTTATCCCAGACGATCGACAAAACAGAGAGGGAGAGATATTAAATGAAAGAGAGGGGGATAGAGAGGGTGAGAGAGAGAGATGGACAGGGACAAAAAAGAAAATAGGGAGAAATAGGGAGAAACGGAGAGGGAGATGGCGAGATACATTGCTTTGCAAAGGTTTTGTTATTGATCGTCATGGATAAGAATACTATATAGGCCTAAGTGAAAACAAACTTCGAGTTTTAAATATGTATGTTTAATTTTGTTATCAATGCATTGGGATATTCAGTTCAAGGAGCTATCTGAGTTCAGTGTTTTTAACAGTTCTTCAGATTGAAAGCAATGATTTGTTTCTTAATCCCTCTTCCCGCCTCCCTTTGAAGAGGTGTGAACGGTTATCGAGCCATGATTGGTCAAGAGTTCGCCAGTGAAAGGATCAAAGTCCAGTCTAACGTATAAGCCGCTCTCATATAAACCTTGCGCCTCGCACTGATGACGTAACAAAGAATACAGTAACGTAACAAAGAACTTACCGAAATACATGCCACCGCCTTTGCAGGATACATTTTCAATAACTGTTTCAGTTTAATGAATGGAAACGTTTAAAAAAGTGGATGATATACTCTTAGTATACTCATCAAAGGAATCTGCTACAATTTATGACACATTAGTAAATTGTTACTAAAAGTGAAACAATATATAATGAACAAATATATCTAAACGAAATGATATAATCATACTAAATCACTCAAAAACAGGCAGACAGACAAACAACAAAATAATCATATAAATAATCAACAAAGAAATGATAATTGACTCGAAAAAAGATGGTTGTTAAAGGTATAGACTAGTTCTGGTCATGCAATTGCATTGTAAGAAACGTAATGGAATCGATCAGAAAAGGTTGATCATATAGCATATTATAAGTATTGGTGTGTACTGCAATCATCAAAATGATAAGAAATTTGACCCAGTCTTACAGTTAAAGTTACAAGCACTGTACACAGAAAGATGTATATGGGACTACCCTATATCTATCCAGTCGGATGGAAAATGAGTGAACAAATGTCATCGAATAACATTACTGGCATCTTTTATATTAAACTGTTCTCTCATTTACATTGTGTCTGCGTCGCGCTAAGATTTTTTTGAATACGATTGTACACTTTAGATCGTCATGTTGGGCAAACTTGCTTTCTTTGTGAATACCCCTCTTTCTTTTTGTATTTGTTTATTTTTGCAACCTCTCGACTATTGTACTCATGCCCAGAAAGAGTTACTTTTATGTATATTGCTGCCTCGGACATGTATTTCACATTTTACCATATGTCTGCTTTTTTATTTTATATTTTCATTTATTTTTTTATTTTTTTCGGGGGGGGGGCAATTTTTTTAATACTTTGTCAAATCTTGTAAATATGTGATTCACATGGTTTGCTTAAATAAAACACCGTCTCACACACACCAAAAAGAAATGTTGGGCAAACCTGTCTGAAAACTTGACTGTGATCAGATTTTAATTAAGATTACAAGGAGTATGGAACTTTCACCCAGCACGTTACATAATAATAGATCTTTTCATGACAAAGTATTTAATTACAATCCGCGATCATAGATGATTGAAAAGGAGAGGCACTTTGTTTAGAAGCTATTGTTTCGCGCGTTGATAGTGGGCGGCAACAAAAGACTGACATTTCTATAGCGATAATTAGTCCTCCTCTCTGATTGGTCCGTTTCAGCAGCCTGTCATCACGCGGCACCTACTGGGCAAACTCTCGACCAATCACTGACTGATAGAGATTACCGAGTATGAATGTAATCAAATAAATACAAGGTTACATTCACACTAATACCGGTTCTAGCTTTCAAGGAGAGAGGTCGCTACTTTTTGTCGCTGCGTTTTGGTACACTTTTTCTGGAAATTATCTACCAAATGTGCTTGGATTTCTAGTTATAAGTCACCTTTCATATCGATGTTCGAATAGTAATTGCTTTTTTCATTCTGGATAGTGTTATTTTGTATCTTAAGGAGATAAGGTAGGCGTTTATATATAATTATACATTTTTCGTTTTCTGTGTGTGTTTGCGTGTGTGTATGAGTGTATGATCGTAATTACACGTAGAGTAAGCGTAGCAAGCCGTACGGGCTTTACTGAATACAATGGACGACCCCTATTCCTCCGGGGAAGAAGCATACGAACAGACAATGATCAATGAGGGTCGGGGTTTTTTCCGGGAGGGGGAGGGGGAATCCTTAGACTTAGATAACAGAAACGACTGGAGAAAAATCGACAGAAGCTCAAAAAAAAGGCGAAGAGCTGCTAGTAGTAGCCCAACAGTGACACAAAACCCAACTAAAGAAGAAACCAACTACATGGTAACTGCAAAAGCGACGGAAGAGGGAAAAAATATCTGTTCACTTAACCCAGTAAAAATAGTCGAGGAAATAAATAAAACAATAGGAGAAATCAAGAAAATAAAAAAAGTAAACGGTACCATCCTAATTACTTGTTCAGATAAAGACCAAATGACGAGGGCCCTACAAATCACAGAGTTGGTGGGCCTCCCAATAACAATTACGCAATGCCAAACAAAAACAAAAACATGCAAGGGGGTAATTCACAACGTAGATACAACCATACCAGAAGAAGACCTATACCACTTACTTAAGGAACAAAACGTAGGCTATGTGAAAAGATTCCTCAAAAGGACAAACGGGATTTTAGCCCCCACCCCTTCAGTTTTGCTAACATTCAACAGCGAAAATAAACCCACAAATGTAAACTTCCTTTATGAATCGTACAGAGTAGACTCATATAATCCACCAGTGGTACGCTGTCATAAATGTCAATTGTTTGGTCATGTCCAAAAATACTGCAAAAAAGAAATACGATGCGTAAGATGTGGAGACAAACATACATTTGAACAATGCACAAAAAAAGAAGAACCAAAATGCTTTAGATGCAATTTAAATCACTCGGCAGCCTACAAAGGATGTACGTTTTACAAAACAGCTCAGAGTATACAAACAATAAAAATAAAGAAGCAACTCACATATGCCCAGGCCACTCAAGAATTCAAAAGACATCCGATCCCCGTACCAAGCCAGACAAACAAACAACCCTTCACCCAAATAAATAGCCAATCCAAACACAATACCACTACCTCAGATAAACCCCAACAAGCACAAAAGACCAGCAACCCCCAGACCGATTTCCCCCAACCCAACTTTAAGTCAACTCCTACCCAAGGTAACATTCCAATACCTGCAAAGAAAGCTCAACTACCCCAGCCCGACAAAACAGAAAATCAACAATTCCAATTTAACTCTACTGACTTTCTGTCCTTTATTGTATTTATTATAAATAACCTTGAAAAAGAAACCTCCCACTCAAATCGAATACGCCTAGTAGTAGACGCAGCCAAGCACTGCCTCAACATTCAAAATATAGAGGCAGAGAGTCTTCACCAACGCTTCAATTAACAACAATAAAAAAGTAGACAATAGTAGATCCCCCAATCCCCTTAGTATAATTCAATGGAACGCACAGTCCATGAATGCCCACGGACCAGATTTTTACAACTCATTTTTTATAAAGAACCAATTTACCATGAAGCCCGATATTATATGTGTACAGGAAACCTTTTTTCACGATTACAACGTATTTAATATACCAAATTACACACATGTCACAAATAACAGGGGTTTCGAAAAAAGAGGGGGACTCGCTATTTATATCCACAACAGTTTTACTTTTATAAATTTTGGAACACCCATTGATGAAGAATACCAAAAAATAGATATAGTTATAAATAATCAGATTTTCACCCTGATTAATTATTACAATCCGTGCAAAAAAATCAATCTAGTAAATTTAAACAAGTTACTAGAAAATTGCCAACAAAATATGATAATAGTAGGGGATTTCAATAGCCATAGTTATAGATGGGGCAGTTCAAAAAATGATTATAATGGTAAAGAAATTATAAAATTCATAGATCATAACAACTTAGTACTTTTAAATGATGGCACACCAACTAGAATTGATCCACATACAGGAAATCATTCGAATCTAGATTTATCCCTTGCATCAATAACTTTAGCATCCAAAATAGAGTGGCAAGTTTTACCTGTTTTATTCGGCAGTGACCATTATGTAATACAAATAAACATTTATATCAATACAAATCAAACAAATAACACAAAATGTCACAACTCAGATACAACGTGGTCTTCCAAAAATGTAAACTGGGATATATATAAGAAATATATATTATCTGATATTCATCCAATTAATGTAAACAATAGCACTATTCAGGAACAATATAATATAATAACAGGCAGTATTATAAACGCGGCAGACAAAACCATGTCCAAATCACATAAGAAAAAACACATTTTAACCCAATACCGTGGTGGTCGGAAGAATGTGATCGAGCTACAAAAGAAAGAAATAGAGCAAAAAACAGACTTAACAGAAATCTTACCCTACATGATTTAATAGATTTCAAAAAGAAAAAAGCCCTTGCTCAAAAAATTATTAGAAACACAAAAAGTAAATATATGCTCAAATACTGCAATACCCTGAATAGGACATCGGCAATAGGAAAAGTCTGGAAACAGGTAAAAAATATCAACCAATCCGGACAAAATTTAAACAAATTTTCAAACTTAATAGACCCTGAAAATAAAACCTCGAGTATAACTAGCCCATTAGATAAAGCAAATCTTATAGCAAAGCATTTTCAGTCTATAGACAATAGACTTAATGATCACGAAAAGGATAAAAGACAGTTATATGAGAAAGAAGTGATCGATAAAGAAATCACGAAAGATGATGTCCCAAATTTTTACATCAACTTAATAAATGAAAGTTTCACCAGACAGGAATTAATAGCTGCCATAAACGATATGAAAGATACTGCCCCGGGCAAGGACGGAATTAAAAAAAAAATGATACAAAATCTACCAGAGATTGCAAACAATTTTCTTCTTCATCTTTATAACACTATATGGGAACGGGGAACTTTCCCCGACCAATGGTACACTACTATACAGGTCCCAATCCCCAAAAAAGGCAAAGAACCAACAGATCCCGCTTCATATCGGCCCATATCATTAACGTCTATAATATGTAAAATAATGGAAAAAATGATAAAAAAAAGAATAACATGGTATTTTGAGAAGGAAAACATTTTAAACCCTTTCCAATCAGGTTTTAGAAAAAATAGAAGTACAAAGGATCAACTCCTTAGACTAGAAACAGATATTCATAAAGGTTTAATAAATAAAGAGTGTACCACCACGGTATTCTTAGACCTTGAAAAGGCATACGACCTGTTATGGAAAAAAGGTCTAATTTTTAAACTATATAAGATTGGATTTAGGGGAAACATATTAAAATGGACCCGAGCTTTTTTAGACAATAGACAATGCATCGTCAGAATCGATGATACATACTCCGACCCCTATATAATTAAAAATGGCATACCGCAAGGTAGCAGTATAAGCCCAATTTTGTTTAATATTATGCTAAATGATATCGACCTCAAAGACCCCTTAGTAAAAATATCTTTATTCGCCGACGACATAACGGTTTGGTACACCCACCCACATTTACAATACGCAGAAAAGAGAATTCAAAGAGCAATCAACCAACTATCCACATGGTGCTCGAAATGGGGATTATATCCCTCCCCAACAAAATCTGCTGTAATTGTTTTTACGAATAGAATAAACAGTGCAACGGAAAATAAAAATACAAGATATAGTAATAAAACAGGTTAATGAATATTGTTTCCTTGGAGTGTGGTTAGACCACAGACTCACCTGGAAAAAACATATAAACTATATCACAGAAAGATGCAGTAAAAGATTAAATCTCCTGCGTTGTATCTCCGGAACAACATGGGGAAATAAAAGTGAAATTTTATACATGGTATATAAAGGTCTAATCCGCTCTATATTTGATTACGGATGCGAACTGTACGACTCAGCTTGTATCACTTTAAAAAAACAAGTAGACACAATACAATACAAAGCTCTTAAAATTATAACAGGAGCTTTAAAACTAACGTCTCTAGACGCTATGCTAGTGGAATGCGGAGAAATGCCCCTAAGTCTAAGGAGGAAAAAATTGTTAAACAACTATTTCATATATCTCAATTTTTGTAACGATAATCATCCAACTAAAGAAATTTTAATAACGTGTTGGCAATTCAAACAATACCAGTGGAAACCTGGTGAAGGACCTTTTATCAACAGAATAAAAGCCAACACAAGTATGAAAAGTGAAAAATGGAATAGCTGTCAATCAAAATACCCATTTTGGCACCTCCCAACCCCACGGGTATCCTTTATAGTTCACACTAAAATGAACAAAAAAAGTAACGATCATCATGATCTAAAGGACTGTTCCTTAGAAGTAATATCTACTTTATATGCAGACCACCTACAAATTTATACCGACGGATCAAAGCAAAGTAATGATAGCACAGGTGCTGCTTTTTATATCCCAGAATTGAACATAAAAAAATATGCTAAAATATCCCCAATAAGTATAGCTAGGGCAGAGTTATCAGCCATTATATTAGCCTTAGAATGGCTAGACAATTTGATATCTCTAAATGTAGTTATTTTATCTGACTCTTTATCGGCTTTACAAGCTATTAGTAGTTACAAATATGAACAAAGTCTTGTTCTGGAAATACTATATTTACTTAAACATCTAGAAAGAAAAAGAATAAACGTTTATTTTGAATGGATACCTTCACATATCGGATTACACGGGAATGATGTAGCCGACCAACTGGCCAACAAAGCAACCAAAAGAAAATGTATTGATTTTGATATCCCTAAAAATAGAAAAGAACATGAACATGACAACAAATACGAATGTATACAAGATTGGCAACGCATATGGGACATCTCCACCAATGGTAGATATCTATATGTTATACAAAATAAAGTCAACAATTTTTATTTTCCTAAAAACCTAAATAGAAAAGATGAGACAACCCTCCACCAATTTAGATTAGGAAAATGTCCGTTAAATGTGTATCTACATGAATTAAAGAAACACGACGATGGAAAATGTTCGTATTGTAATGTACTCGAAACTATTCATCATTATATATTTGAATGTAAAAGATATGAGCAATTAAGAAGGCCTATGGTCCAAGGGATAAAGAAACCCTATCATATCAGTGAACTACTTAATAGCGAAAATAATATACAGGCTTTACTGACATTTGTCAGAAAATCAGAAAGATTTACGTAGTTCTAATTGCACATAAAAGAATTCGAAAGAGAATAATACCTATATATATCCCAAATTTCAAACACGTTTTCTTTTTATTATTATTATTATTATTAACATCACAGTCTAGAAACGAAAAAAAGGTAACAACTTTAATAATTGATATCTGTCAAATCTGTTAATACATCAAAAATTCCATTACACAGAATATCTTTTAAATGTTGATATTCCTATATATGGACTTATTTTTCATTTTCTTGTTTTTACTTATATTCGGAATTTTCCCTTTGTGGGAACCATATTAGTAAGTTAGGGGGCCCGGGCACCACAGGTCCGCACTGGAGTGACCTAGGGGGAGTGTCCCCCTCCCCCGAAAAGCTGTCAAAATGCACCTTGGCAGCAGGTAAGATGGTGCATGGTTAGGGGGCTGGTGGATAGCGATGTGCCACCTAGCCGAAATTATGTTTCAATTTAATCAAATGGGGGAAAAAGTACAACATTTCCCCACGCAAAATGCTATCAACTTTAATATTTTTTCCAGATATTTTCAAACCAATTATAAGTTACCACCAAATATTGGGAACAAACCCAAATCTAACAGACATAGGAAGTGATGTTATAAAACGTAGTTTAATATAAATGAAGTGGATATATTTACATCTGTATAAAAGGTTGTGAATCCTTATGAATTTTAGAAATTAATCACGTAGAGATTCTCTGGAAATCATGTATATTCATATTATACGGTAAATAGAAAGTAAACCATGATATGTTTCAATACTGTTTAGCATAAGAGATTCCTTTTTCTAAACATAAGATTCATTATTACAATTTTTTTTCGAATATTGTAACGGAAGAATTAAGAAACCCAATTATAAGATTAACTTTAATCTCCATATGTCGTTCTCCCCTAGTAAACTAGAGGTAAATACACGAATGAAGTAAGAAAGAGAGCACAAAATCATGTAAGAGCACACAGTGGAGGCATTGAACATGATTACATTCCCCTAATTACGTAATCACAACAAACTGATGTACACACATAATGATATTACCACAAATATGTTCTACCCTCACTAAAATCCATTGACTCACTTGTGTTAGATGACAAGCACGGTGGCCTGGTAGCTGGGGCCGGGGGTGGTTGGCATTAGCAACCCCGCCGGTCAACGGTTGAGGGAGCCCCCGTCGTTCTCCGAGTGTGAGACTTAACGTCTACACAGGGTGTGATGGTTTCCCTCTTCGCGGCTTCCCGCAAGATTAAGCGGCCATGGGTGTCTTGGATCTTGGCGAGGGAGTGACCCGGACTGGCAGGCTCGCCGTTGCCGAGCTCTCTAAACAAGATTTACAATGATGTAAAATAAAACATTACAAAACCAGATCTTAACAGTATAGAGCATTTCACATTATATCACATTATATCATGTTCATATCCTTTCCTGTGTGCTCATAGAACGCATGAGTGCCTGCATATTAATTTCCTCCATGTTTACGCCACCTTGTTTAGATTTATATTAAAAGATAGTTTACGAGTAGAGGGAAATAGACGATTGGAGTTCAAGAAAAACTTTTTGTGTATCAAATACATATTAGTAGTATTTAAAAAAAAAACAAGTTAACGCAAGAAAGGAAAACAAAGAAGGAAAACTATTTTAGAATGAAATTAATATATGAAACAAACTAGACAGTACAAAAGTGTATGTATATTTAGTTATATAGGTAAACTCTTATCTGTATGTGTGTCTTTATATGAGTATATCTTTATATAAATAGGTATAATAATAAGTATTTTTTTCAAAATCCAAGCACAGCGCGAGAGGCATAAATAGTCAATTTTGACTGAATTGCCTTAAAACCTAATCCAAAAAAAAAAAAAAAAAAACTAATACCATTCTCACTCGAGGAAGGCGCATTAACCGGATCAACTCTTTGGAAAACTTTGGAATATACTTCCCGATAACCAGGAGTGCCGCCATGCCCATCCCTGTCGAGATACACAAGCCCGACTTCAACAAGGCCATCGCCTCCGTCATCTGGACTCGACAAACAACCTCGAGCACCTTCAACTGCCATGTCTCGAACTGTTCCCTCTGCCAGACTACACGAGCTCCTGATAGACCTCCGTTGGAGGGCAAGAGGTGGTCACAACCGCAACAGTTGAAGGCCTCTGGAACTGACCACCCCAAAGTCGTTAACTGGTTGATACCTTCGTCGACACCCATGCCGAGCCTCGTAGTGGATCGTAAGAAAGCTTCGTCACGGACGTCATCCCAGCCGAGGAAGCGAAGCGCCCCGTCACCTCCGCCCTCAGTCGTCAACTGGTTGATACCGTCGCCGACTCCAACGCGGAGCCTCGTAGCGGATCGTAAGAAAGCTTCGTCACCGACGTCATCCCCGCCGAGGAAGCGAAGCGCTCCGTCACCTCCGCCCTCAGTCGATCACCGCTACCAGTGTCGATCATGCCCCGAGTCGTTCGCCAAGAAGATACATCTTCGCATTCATCGCCGGGTTCACACCGGACGTCACGTTTACTGCTGCCAGTACTGCCCAATGGTCTTAGATTGTCCGTCTCGGTTGGTCAGGCATCGTCGCGTTCATACCGGAGAGAGGCCGTATCGATGTTCGTTCGAGGGATGTGAAAGAGAGTTCACATGCCGCAGCAGCCTCAACAGACACTACAAGATGCATTTCCCGGTGGCAGCCTAGCTGACAAGTCGTTACCAGACAGTATATCAGAACTCTAAACTTCAATTGTCGAATTCATGAGGATTATTTCGTGCAATTCAAGTTCTTATTAGATGATGCTCCATGTTTGGGCAGTATATTCAATTTGGTTATGTTTCATGAATCTGAATAAATACCTTTTTCAAATTTAAACACTCTCAGCTGGTTTTTTTAGTGTCTTGTTTGTCGTATTTAACACAAAATGAGAGGGAAATAAGAAAGATGTTGAATGACACCTTGAAAATAAGCACGGTCGATACTTTCAAAAAAATCAAAAGCAATTTCAATACCCTTCTCCATCTTTATAAATGTGGGAACAATACAGTTACGTATTAGAATATTAAAATGGCCGTTGCGTTGATTTGTTGAAAGTGGTTACGATCATGCTACCACAACTAGAGCTGTAGAGTGAAGGTAAATCAATTTACTCGTGAAAAGGCTAATGTACATTTTTAAATAGAATGTGGAAATACGAAGGGAGTGATATTTAAAAAGAAATGGATGGAGAAAGGGAGATGTGAGATTTAAAGGGGTATGATAGGGCGACAGGGACATAGAAAAGAACGAGAGGAAAACACGATCTTGGAAAGAGCATGAGAAAGAGGGAGAGGGAGAAACAGACTGAAAGAAAGGGGGTCAGGCCTACAAGAAAATGTGTACGCTTCTTAGATGATAAAATTATTATTTAACGCATTTGTTAGAAACTTTCTATTCTTAAGAATATTCTGCCGCAAAAAAGAGAGAAAAAAAAAGAAATATTTACATGTGCGTTGGCCGGGAATCGAACCCGGATCAATTGCTTGGAAGGCAACTATGCTAACCATTATACCACCAACGCTTTACACGATATCGCGGATTCTTTTTGACCCAGTCCTTTGTCAGTAGAGGGGATTCTGACGTTTCCACGGTAACGGGAGACTTATAACTGGATTAACCCTTTCCTTCCTAACTGTAACACGGGTTTAAACAAAAACTTTATAGTGTAATCGATGGCAATAACGGATGAGGAGGGGAAAACGTGGTAATACAAACAAAACAAACAAACAAGCTGAAAACATGAACAGCAAGCAAAATAAAGAGTAATAACTCGCAAAGACACACAAACAAACAAATAAATTTATTGCAATGTTAAGGGACACAAAAGATTAGGGACAGACTGTGAGCTAAAGTCAGAAGACATTGCATGTGATGGACGCTTTCCTTCTCCATTGTATGTAACACGTTAGTAATGAGAAGATAATCTTATTTAGGATATCTTGATCTTTATGATTTGTATTATTATTTTTCCTTAATTTGCATTTTCTAAATGCTTTTTCTCTCTTCTTTAAACCTGTTTACATCAAGCTCACAAACCCGCTGTTTGCAATATACTGATGTGTTTTGAATATCATATTATATCTCGGGGATTCACATCACGTACTATATCATTATCATTTAAGACTGGGAATAATCTTCTTATAGTGCCATGTAAATGATCGACAACGGTATTATATTCATATACGAAAATACATTTCATGTGCCGATGTGTAAGACATTAATAAAATATTTACTTGGTTTTGATTTAGAGAGAGAATCCCCTAGCTGAATAAGTGTGTATTAAATGCCACGTCAACATGGTTGCCACGTACACCACGAAAGTCGTCCAATCCCGTTTATATCCATGCAGCAGCAATGCGGCCAAACTGACGATGAAATCCTTTACACCTCTCCCTCTCTTTTCTCTCACACTCTCTCTCCTCTCTCTCTCTCTCTTTCTCTCTCCATCTATAAATCCCCACCCCTTCTCCTTATTTCTCTTGCTCTTCTCTATCCATCTCTCAAGTTCCCAGTCACTTTCTATATTCTCTCTCTTTTTCTATTTTTCTTCTCTCGCTTCTCCTTCTTTCGCTATCATCCCCTCCTTTTTCTTATCATTTCACCCCGACCTCTTTATTTCTTTCTCATCTTCCCTGATGATCTCGGCATGTTTATTTATTTATTTATGCATGTTCACAATTTCACAATTCATTGAAGTTAACATCACATGAAAAATTGATATAATATAACAAATCATTTTCAATTTTACAATCCATTTGAATTAACTTCACGTGAAAAAGAATATAACATTGTTGTATCAAAGACAAGTTGCAACTAATATACAGTTTGAAGAATGAACACACAAAGGTGATGAAACATAAGCAAATAGAGCTTGAATCGTTACAACACCTTTCAAATATATAATATATGACAAATAAAATTTCTGAAGTTTTTTAGTGAACTATTTACACTATTTACAAAGTTTTAAAAAAAAAAAAAAAAAAAAAAATCTTTAAGCCTAGTAACAATAATTATGTTAGATTTAATTAGAACTGATATATAGATTATAATGTAAGTAATATCTTACATCTGTTAAATGATAATACATTTGAGTGCTCTTTTAAAGGAGTTTTTTTATTTTATATTTCGAATACCATTAGGTAAAGAATTCAATACATCTGGACCTCTGTGTCTGATTGATTTCTGGGCTAATGTAGTGTGAGGATTGACCACATGTAAATTCGATGACTGACTTGTTGAATACGAATGAACCATGTTATTAGGTTGGAACATTGAAGATAATGACGTAGGTAATAATTTGATATTAAAACGGAACATAAATATGGCAATTTGGAGGAAGTTAATATCATCAACCTTTAAGCATTTTAGTTTAACAAATAGTGGGGTAGCATGGTCACGATAACCAGCTCGGGTACATATGCGTACAGCTTTCTTTTGCAGCAGAAGAATACTATTAGTCACACACTTGGATGTTGCCCACAAAATATTACAGTAAGAGATGTGTGGTAAAATTAGACTATTATATAGCATAAGTAATATTCTATCAGAAACAAAACATTTTATTCTATACAGTACGCCACTATTTCTGGAGATTGGAGTAACAATGTGTTTTACATGGTCGCTCCAGTCAAGTTTGTCATTGATATAGGCACCAAGGAATTTCGTACATGTCTTTCTCTCTAAAGAAATATCATCTAGTTTAATATTAAGAGCAAGATTGTCATTAGATTTTCTACCTCTAAAATGAATATAATTTGTTTTAAGAACATGTTCTCTCACTCTTACTTAGTTCTCCTTTTTTTCTTTCTTTCTTTTACTTTCCAGTAACATTGCCCTTGTTTGCCATCTATCTTTACATCTCTCTCTTATTTCTTGTATCAATAACAAAATTAGAAATAACATATAGGTTTTAAATTCTAAGTATATTTCCATGGACAGTATTCTTATCTCAGACGATCTACAAAACAGAGAGGGAAAGATATTTAATGAAAGAGAAAGGGAGAGAGAGAGAGAGAGAGACAGACAGACAGACAGACAGACAGATGGATAGGGCCAAAAAAGAAAGGAAGAAACGGAGAGGGAGATGGCGAAATACATTGCTTTGCAAAGGTTTTGTTGTCGATCGTCTGAGATAAGAATACTGTCTATACAAGTAAAAATAAACTTAGAATTTTAGAAATGTATGTATGTTATAATTTTGTCATCAATTTAGTTGGATATTCAGTTCAAGGAGCTATCTGAGTTCGGTGTTTTTAACAACAACTCTTCAGATTGAAAGCTACGATTTGTTTCTTAATTTGTCAAATTTGAAGAGGTGTGAACGGTTCTCGAGCCATGATTGGTCGAGAGTTCGCCTATGGAAAGATCAAAGTCCAGTCTATTGTATAAGCCGCTCTCATATAAACATTGCGCCTTGCACTGATGACGTAACAAAGAACTTGCGAAATACATGCCACCGCCTGTGCAGGATGCATCTTTAATAACTGTTTATTATCGAAGTCGTTATTTTGTTGGTACGTTTATGTTAGCTACATTGTATGACACATTAGCTATTTGCTACTAAAAAGTGAAAAATATATCATGAACAAACGTAACTACAAAGAAATGATATCATAAAAACCACAAAAAACAGGCAGACAAACAACAAAATAATCATATAAATATTCAACAAACAAATGATAATCTCCTCGTAAAAAGATGGAGATTGCATACAAATTGATAAACTGAGGTTTCACTAAATAGAATAACAGCATTATTGAATATCCCTTTCTTGTGTATGTCAGAAACCCCCAATTATGATAATTATTCACATTATTTGCATTATTTGCATTATTTTACAACCAGTATGGTAGAGAAAAGGTCGTTCAACCCTGTAAATAAAAAGCAAAGTTATTCCGCTTAATCCTACAACACCAATTGTGATCAAAACCTATTGACGCGTCATTAACTGGGCGTTTTGTCAAGCTGTGAGTGGTCGAGAGTTTGTCGTCTGACTAGAAAGTCAATTCTATTATGATGCTATTGGTCAAGCCGCTTTAAATTGACCATTCATTTGTGACGTAACATTGGCATATATTGATTGTAGGTGCCCCGCATCGCGGCTCTCGGTCAAAGGCAGACACATCGATGAGAATATAATTCAGCGATATACCCATAAGAAGAAAAACAGGGAATCTTTTGCTAAATAAGAGTCTGATTTTTGTTCTTCGTAACCCAAGTTTCTCCACAAAAAAAATCTCATTTCATGCACAATAAACTCGATGAGAGTTTTGGTGACGTGCACTACTATAATATGAAAGCAAACACTTATATTTACCAATAAATGAACACAGAATTGCAACACTGAATCTGGATTCATCGACTTTCCTTCACCTATTTTCCAAAAATGTATTTGTTAGGGGCTATATACTCGATGAATTGTATCTGTCTCAGATTCATGTTTTCGATCAATCTTGTCCATTGTTTATCTTTTTATTTATATCTGCAACACGAGAAACAAAACGTCACTGGTTCTTCTCTGTAACTACAAAGTCGAGTAAATTTGTGTTAAAGACTAATCTAAAGTCTGATTGATATTTTTTTTTTTTAGCAGATGTTTCTGCATTTATTGATGAATCAAATATAAAACATTCAAATAACAATAATAATATATAATATAATTGATTTACATAAAGAGTAACAACTTGTATTAACACAAATAAAAAATGCACAATTGAAAGTTTGAAAGTATGGAGGTAAGTAAAAATAATAAAGATAATTGCAGAGGCCAACTATCATAAGCAAGAATGCTTGAGTCGATAGCAGCCGGGAAGGGGGGCGGGGTACATGGCGCTGTCATAGGAGTATGTAGTGGAATAGAGTGTCACATATAAAGATTTTGTTCAGAAAGTATCTGAATAAAAAGTGGAAAGAAATTAAAGAAAGAAAAAATATGATGAAGTCCAAACAAAACAAAAACAATGGAAAAAAACAAACCTGAAAACAAATTTTTCTGGAACGTTCACCCAGCTCGTTACATAATATTGGTTCCTTTCATGACAGAGTATTTAATTACAATCCGCGATCATAGATCATTGAAAGGGAAAGGCACTTTGTTTAGAAGCTATTGTTTCGCGCGTTGATAGTGGGCGGCGACAAAACATTGAAATTTCTATAGCGATGATTAGTCCTCCTCTCTGATTGGTCCGTTTCAGCAGCCTTTCATCACGCGGCACCTACGGGGCAAACTCTCGACCAATCACTGACTGAAAGAGATTACCGAGTATGAATGTAATCAAATAAATACAAGGTAAAATTCACACTAATACCTAATAACTAACACTATAGGAAGGTGCATTAACCGGATCAACTCTTTGAAAAAATCTTTGGAAAATACTTCACGATAACCAGGAGTGCCGCCATGCCCATCCCCGTCGAGATACACGAGCCCGACTTCAACAAGGCCATCGCCTCCGTCATCTTGGCTCGACATCGTCGACAACCAACCTCGAACATCTTTAACTGCCATGTCTCGAACTGTCCCCTCTGCCAGACTACAAGAGCTCCTGATAGACCTCCAGTGGAGGGCAAGAGGAGGTCACAACCGCAACAGTTGAAGGCCTCTGGAACTGACAACCCCAAAGTCGTTAACTGGTTGATACCGTCGTCGACACCCATGCCGAGCCTCGTAGCGGATCGTAAGAGAGCTTTGTCACGGACGTCATCCCCGCCGAGGAAGCATTTCGCCACGTCACCTCCGCCTTCGTCCGATCACCAATTCCAGTGTCGATCATGCCCTGAGTCGTTCGCCAAGAAGATACATCTTCGCATTCATCGCCGGGTTCACACCGGATATCAAGTTTTCTGCTGCCAGGACTGCCCGATGCTCTTCGATTGTCCGTCTTCGTTGACCAGGCATCGTCGAGTTCACACCGGAGAGCGGCCGTATCGGTGTTCGTTCGGGAGATGTGAAAGAGACTTCACACGCCGTTGCAGCCTCAACAGACACTACAAGATGCATTTCCCGGTGGCAGGCTCGAGAAGATAGCCACCTAGCTGACGAGTCTGTACTATAGACTATATCAGAACTCATATTCCCAAAACAGTTGTAATGTCTACTTCAATTGTCGAACTCATGAGGATTATTTCGTGCAATTCAAGTTCTTATGTTTCATGAATCTGAATAAATGCGTTTTCAAATTTAAATACTCTGATCTTGTTTATTGTTGTTTTTTGTTGTTGTCGTATTTCACACAAAATGAGCGGAAAAGAAGATAAATGTTGAATGACACCTTAAAAATAAGCACGGTCGATACTTTCAAAAAATCAATAGCCTTCTCCATCTTTATAAATGTAAAACAATACAGTTAAGGATATATAAGGATATTCAAATGGCCGTTGCGTTGATTTGTTGAAAGTGGTTACGATCATGCTACCACAACTAGAGCTGTAATGTACATTATTAAATAGAAATACGAAGGAACGATATTTAAAAAGAGGAAGCAGAGATGGAAAGAGAATTGAGAATCATTAAGAAAGATAGAAGGGAGGTAAATATGAAGTGATGTATTACGGGAGGGAAATGGCCATTGAATAACAAGAGAGCGCGAGAGAGATGGAGAGATGTGAGAGGGGGTCAGTCCTACACGAAAATATGTACGCTTCTTAGGTGATAATATGATTATTTAACGCATTTGTTAATTACTTGCTATTCTTAAGAATATTCTTCTTCCACAAAAGAAAAAAAAGAGAAGAAAAAAAAAATCATATGTGCGTTGGCCGGGAATCGAACCCGGATCAATTGCTTGGAAGGCAACTATGCTAACCATTATACCACCAACGCTTTACGCGATATCGATGGGAATTTCTCAACCCATATTCTTGTCGTGTGTCAGTAGCGGGGATTCTGACGTTTCCAAGGTAACGGGAGGCTTATGGCTAGAATAACACTTTCTTCCCTAACTTTGACTCGAGTTTTTAAAAAATAACATACTGTGAGTCGACGGCAATAACGGATGAGGAGGGAGGGGCGTGGTAATACAAACACACACACATACAAAAATCCCATATTACTCTCAAAGACACTAAAACAAATGCAAATGTATTTCTTGCAATATAAATGGTCACGTAAGATTAGAAACAGTTGACTGTGAGCTAAATTAAGCACACAAAAAACAAAGCATATAATATAGGATTTTCTTATGCAAGGCACGTGATACATTATGGTTTAGAAAATAATCTTATTTAGGATAACATCATTTTGTGGCTTTCTACCTCTTCTTTAAATTTGTTTATACCAAGCTCACAAAGCCCCTGTTTGCAATGAATTGATGTATTTTGTATATAATTTCATATTGAGGATTCACAACACTATCGTTATGATTTAAGACTGGAAATTTTCTTCCTATAGAGCCATGTAAATAATCGAAACGGTATCCTAATTCATTACACAATAATACATCTCATGTGTCTATGTGTAAGACATTAAAAGAAATTTTACTTGAGTTCGATTTGGCATAGGTTTATTCTAAGTGTATTAAATGCCACGTCAACCAGGTTGCCACGTAAGCCACGGAAGCCGTCCAATCCCGGTATCCCAGCACCAGCATTAAATACAACTGTATGGGGCAAAACTATACTGACGGTGAAGTTCTTTCCATCTCTCCCTTTTTGTATCTATCTCTCTCTCTCTCTCTCTCTCTCTCTCTCTCATTCTCTCTCTCTCTCTCTCTCTGTGTTTTGTTGTCGATCGTCTGGGATAAGAATACTGTCCATGGAAATATACTTAAAATGTATTGGTTATTTCTAATTTTGTTATTGATGCGAGAAATAAGAGAGAGGTGGAGAGATTGGTGGGAAACAGGGGCAATGTTACTGAAAAGTAAAGGAAACTCAGGAGAACTAAGAAATAGTGAGAGAAATGTCGAGATCATCATGAAAGATAAGAAAGAGAACGGTGGGGAGGAAATGTTAAAGAAAAGGAAGAGGGGGTGACGGCGAAAGAAGGAGGAGCGAGAGAAGAAAAATAGAGAAAGAGAGAGAATATATACAGGGAAAGAGGGGCGAGAAAGATGGATAGAGAAGAGTAATGAGTAAAACGGGAGAGTGGATTTATAGATGGAGAGAGAAAGAATGGAAGAGAGAGGGGATGGAGAGTACGAGTGTGCGAGAGAGAGAGAGAGAAGGTATCATCGTCAGTCTAGTTACTCTTGCTCAGATAACGGGATTGGCCGGCTTTCCGGTACCTGGTTCTTACGTGTCAACCATGTTGACGTGGCACCTAGCTTACTAGCTTCACTAGTCTTATACACCGTACATTCAGTTGTGTCTCTCTCGTAATCGAACTCAAGTAAATGGTCTTTTATCTTCTTACACATCGGCACATGAGATGTATTATTGGGTTATGAATTAGGATACCATTGTCGATTATTTACATTGCACTACAGGTATATTATTTATCTTAAATCATAACGATATAGTGTTGTGAATCCTCAATATGAAATTATATACAAAATACATCAATTCATTGCCAACAGGGGGTTTGTAAGCTTGGTATAAACAAATTTAAAGAAGAGGTAGAAAGCATTTAGAAGAATACATAATTTAGCCACAAAAATGATATTGTCCTAAATAAGATTATTTTATCACGTACCATGGATAAGAAAAGCCTATATTATATGCTTTGTTTTTTTGTGTGCTTGATTTAGCTCACAGTCAACTGTTTCTAATCTTATGTGACCATTTATATTGCAAGAAATATATTTGCATTTGTTAAGGTTTCTTTGAGAGTAATATGATATTTTGGCTCGCTGTTTTGTTGTTGTTGTGTTTGTATTACCATGACCCTCCCTCCTCATCTTCCATTGCCATCGACTCCACCGTATGTTTTTTTTTAACCCCGAGTCACAGTTAGTGAAGAAAGGATTAATCTAGCCAAAAGTCTCCAGTTACCCTGGAAACGTCAGAATCCCCGATACTGACACAAGAAGAGAACATGGGTCAACGAAATCCCCTCAATATTGTGTAAAGCGTTGGTGGTATAATGGTTAGCATAGTTGCCTTCCAAGCAATTGATCCGGGTTCGATTCCCGGCCAACGCACATATATTTTTCTTTCTTTTTTATTCTTTTGCGGAAATAGAATATTTTTAATAATAACAGGGAGATGGGAGGAATCTTCGTGAGAAAAACAAGTATTTAACAATGCGTTAAAAAATGGTTTTATAACCTAAGAAGCATACAGATTTTCTTTTAGCAGGACTCCTTTTATATCTGTCTGTTTCTCTCTCTCTCTCCCTCTCAATTTATAATTTCTGTTTCTCTTTCCAAGTCGTGTTTCTCTCTTGTACTTGTCCATGCCGCTCTATCGTACCCCTTTAAATCTCACATCTCTCTTTCTTCATCTCTTTCGCGCTCTCTTGCTATTCAATGTCCATATTCTCTTTCCATCTCTGCTTTCTCTTTTTAAATATCTTTACAAATGATTTAAGTCCACTTTACAGCTCTAGTTGAGGTAACATGATTAACAAAATAATCTACGCAAGGGCCATTTCAATATCCTTATTGTTCCCTGGTTTATAAAGATGGAGAAGGCAATTGAAATTACCTTTGATTTTTCGAAATTATCGACTGTGCTTATTATTAAGGTGTCATGCAACATTCTTTTTCGTTTCCTTTCATTTTTTGCTAAATACGACAAACAAACACACAATAAACAAGCTCAGAGTGTTTAAATTTGAAAAACGCATTTATTCAGATTCATGAAACATAAAACAATGAAGATTCTGCACGAAATGATCCTCATGAGTTCGACAATATTATTGAAGTAGACATCGCATTTTTTTGAGAATATGAGTTCTGATATACTAGTACAGACTCGTCAGCTAGGCGGCTATCTTCTTAAGTCTGCCACCGGAAAATGCATCTTGTAGTGTGTGTTGAGGCTGCTGCGGCGTGTGAAGTCTTTCGAACATCGATACGGCCGCTCTCCGTTGTGAACGCGATGATGCCTGATCAGGTCGGACGGACAAGCTAAGACCATCGGGCAGTACTGGCAGCAGTAAACAGGATGGCCATTATGAATGCGGCGATGAATGCGAAGATGAATCTTCTTGGCGAACGACTTCGGGCATGATGGACACTGGAAGCGGTGATCGGGCGAAGACGGAGGTGAAAGGTCGAATCGCTTCCTCGGTGGAGATGACGTCAGTGATGAAGCTCTCTTACGATCCGCTACGAGGCTCGGTGTTGGTGTCGACGACGGTATCAACCAGTTCACGACTGAGGGTTGATCAGTTCCAGACGCCTTCACCTGTTGCGGTTGTGAACTCCTCTTGCCCTCCACCGAAGGTCTATCAGGAGCTCTTGTAGTCTGGCAGAGGGGACAGTTCGAGACATGGCAGTTGAAGATGCTCGAGGTTGATTGTCGACGATGTCGAGCCCAGATGACGGATGCGATGGCCCTGTTGAAGTCGGGTTCGTGTATCTCGACAGGGATGGGCATGGTGGCACTTCCGGCCATCGGGAAGAGGACGGATAGAGTGGTCCGCAGGGGGTTGGAGAGGAGAGGAGTCGACCTGAAAGGGAAAAAGAGGAGAGAAGAAAATTACGATATGATTACACATGTCAGCAGAGAAATTCATTAAATATTGAAAACAGAAAAAAGGGTTGTTTCTTTGCTTTCAAACAAGGATGAAATCCTAAAGGTAAAACAGCAATTTGTTTGTTTGTAATGCTTTAACTGGGATATGTGTTTCACAAAGAAGACAAAAAACACTATCCTGAGTTTTCCTGACCATTTCGTGCTGTGTCATTTTGTTTTAAACGCTAGAATATTTAGTCTGTTAGAAATATGAAAGGCATGGCGAAAAATGTCATATTCAATACTTACTCCATGTAGGCTATGGGTGAGATCCTTATCGTAGTCGAAACAGTGACAAAAGTATTTTCCAAAGATTTTCCACAGAGTTGAACCGGTAGCCTTAATGTGCCTTCCTCAATTAGCAGTAAAGAGTAAGAATGGTATTTTGTGTCACTTTTCCCTTGTATTTATTTGATTACATTCATACTCGGTAATCTCTATCAGTCAGTGATTGGTCGAGAGTTTGCCCAGTAGGTGCAGCGTGATGACAGGCTGCTGAAACGGACCAATCAGAGAGGAAGACTAATTAGCGCTATAGAAATGTCAGTCTTTTGTCGCCGCCCAATATCACCATTATCAACGCGCGAAACAATAGCTTCTAAAGTGCCTTCTTTTTCAATGATCTATGATCGCGGATTATAATCAATTCTTTGTCATGAAAGGAATTATTATTATGTAACGTGCCGGGTGAACATTCAATACTCTTTGTTATATTCTTATTTTTGTTTAGAAATCTCAATTAAAATCTGATCACAGTAAAGTTTTTAGACAGGTTTGCCCAACATGAACATCTAAAGTGTACAATCGTGTTTCAAAAAAAAATCTTAACGCGACGTAAACAGAATGTCAATGAGAGAAAACAGTTTAATATACAAGATGCCAGTAATGTAATTCCATGACATTTATCCTTTCATTTTCCTTACGACCAAAATAAAGTGCGGGAAAATTTGTGATTTTGTTTTGTTTTTTCATTGTTATTTTGTTGTTGAGACTGTATGATATCAATCAGACTTTAGATAAGTTTTTAACATAACTGTCAGCCAGCAGATGTTGTAGTTACCGAGAAAAACCTGTGACGTTTAATTTCTCGTGTCACAGATAATAATTAAAAGGTACAATGAACAAGATTGACCACGTACATGAAGCTGAAACAAATACAATTCATCGAGTATATAACCCCCCAAAATAACTTTTGGAACATAGGTGAAGGAAAATCGATGAATCAAGATTCATTGATGCAATTCTGTGCTCATCTTTAGTGGTGCACGTCGAACAAACTCCCATCGAGATTATTTTGCTTGAAATGCGATTTATTTGAGAAACTTGGGTTACGAAGAAGAACAAAAATCAGACTCATATTTAGCAAAAGATTCCCTGTTTTTCTTCTTATGGGTATATCGCTTGATCATATTCTCGTTGATGTTTCTGCCCTCGACCGAGAGCCGCGGTGCGGGGCACCTGCAATCAATATAAGCCATTGTTACGTCACCAATGAATGGTCAATTTAAAGCGGCTGACCAATAGCGTCATAATAGAATTTACTTTCTATTCACCCTTCAAACTCTCGACCAATCACAGCTTGAGAAAACGCCCAGTTAGTGACCTGTCACAATCACAATCGGTGTTGTAGGATTAAGCGGAATAAGTTTGCATTTTATTTACAGGGCTGAACGACCTTTTCTCTTCCATACTGGTTGTAAAATAATGCAAACAAAGCGAATAATTATTATGATTGGGGTTTTTTGACATACGCAAGAAAGGGATATCCAATAATTCTGTTATTCTATTTAGTGAAACCACAGCTTATGCATTTTTATGTATTCTCATTTAGGGTCATGATCATATTAACAACCATCTTTTTACGAGTAGATTATCATTTGTTGGTTGATTATTTATATGATTATTTTGTTGTTTGTCTGTCTGCCTGTTTTTGAGTGATTTAGTATGATTATATCATTTTGTATAGATATGTTTGTTCATTATATATCTTTTCACTTTTAGTAACAATTAACTCATGTGTGTTAAACAATGTAGCTAACATAAATGAACCAAAAAAAAATCACGACTTCGATGATAAACAAAAGCAGATTCCTTTGATGAGTATACTATGAGTATATCACCGACCTTTTCAACCGTTTCCATTCATAACACTAAAACAGGTATTGAAGAACCACCCTGCACTGGCGGTGGGGTGTACTTCGGTAATTTCTTTGTTACGTCAACGTATTCTTTGTTACGTCATAAGTGCAAGACGCAATGTTTATATGAGAGCGGCTTATACAATAGACTGGACTTTGATCTTTCCTCGGGCGAAATCTCGACCAATCATGGCTCGATAACCGTTCACACCTTTTCAAAGGGAGGCGGGAAGACGGATTAAGAAACAAATCATTGCTTTCAATCTGAAGAGCTGTTGTTTGAAATACCGAACTCAGATAACTCCTTGAACCGAATATTGCAATAAATTAATTACAACATTATTAACTACATATATATATTTAAGCCTAAGTATATTTTTACTTTTTCCAGGGACAAAATTCTTTTCTCAGACGATCGACAAAAATAACTTTGCAAACTGGTGTATTTCGCCCTCTCCCTCTCTGTTCCGTCCTTTCTTTTTCTGTGTCCATCTGTTTCTTTCTCTCTCTCTCTCTCTCTCTCTCTCCTTCTCTCATTCCGTCACTCTCTTTCTCTCTCTATCTCCCTCTCTCTTTAACTATCTCTCTCTCCCTCTCTCTTTAACTATCTCTCTCCCTCTCTCTTTCAGTAACTATCCTTCTCTCTTTCCCTGTCATTAATTTTTTCTTTATGTTTATTCTCTTGCTCCCTTCTTAGTTCGCTAGAATCTCAGAGAGAGAGATAGAGGGGAACGATGTCACGGACAGAAAGTGTTTGAAAGGAAGAGGGAGAAATTAGGGGCATCGATAGCATAATCAGAGAGAGAGATAGAGAGAGAGAGAGAGAGAGAGAACGAGAGAGGGGAACGAGATAGAGAGGGAGAGAGAGATAGTTAAAGAGATGGATAGAGAAGAGAAAGAGAAATGAGGAGAATGAGAGGGGATTTATTTATGGAGAGAGAAAGAGAGTGGAAAGAAGGGAGAGGAGAAAGAGGGGAGAGAAAGAGTGTGTGAGAGAGAAAGAGGAAAGAGAGGTAGAATTGGGAGGAATTTTATCTTCAGTTTGGCCCTATTGCTGTTGCATGGATATAAACGGGATTGGACGGCTATCGTGCTTACGTGGCAACCATGTTGACGTGGCATTTACTTAATACACTTACTCAGGGGATTCTCTCTATATCGAACCCAAGTAAATATGTTATTAATAAATAACACATCGGCACATGAAACGTACTATTTTATAATGAATATAATACCGTTGTCGATTATTTACATGGCACGATAAGAAGATTATTCCCAGTCTTAAATGATAATGATTTAGTACGTGATGTGAATCCTCAATATGTAATATGATATTCAAAACACTAGTGCATTGCAAACAGCGGGTTTGTGAGCTTGACGTAAACAGGTATAAAGAAGAGAGGAGGGAAAAACATTTAAAAGAATGCAAATTTAGCAAAAATAATACTATTATGAATGACATACACGATGAAGATGTCCTAAATGAGATTTTCTTCTCAATAATAACGTGTTATATACAATGGAAAAAAGAGCTTCCATCACATGCATTATCTTCTGACTTTAGTCCACAGTCTGATTCTAATCTTATGTTTCCCTTTACATTGCAATAAAAATATTTGTTTCTTTGGGTGCATTTGAGAGTTATTATCCTTCAATTGTTTGCTTAATGTTTTTATTTGATGTTTTTAGTTTGTTTGTTTTGTCTGTATTACCACGTTTGTCCCTCCTCATCCGTTATTGCCATCGATTTCATTGAAATCTTTTTTTTTTAACCCGAGTTACTGTTAGGGGGAAAAGTCAATCCAGTCATATATATCTCACGTTACTTTGAAAACGTCAGAATCCCCGCTACTTACACAAGAATCTGAATACAAGAATTACGAACGCTATCGTGTGAAGCGTTGGTGGTATAATGGTTAGCATAGTTGCCTTCCAAGCAATTGATCCGGCTTCGATTCCCGGCCAACGCACATATATATTTTTCTTTATTCTTTTGTGGAAGTAGAATATTCTTAAAGTAGATATTCATTGATTTTAAAAACTAACTTTATTTTCATTATTGCAAAGTTGAAACTTTGATCCGACAAGGTTATCAAAATTCAATGCTAGGAAACATTCGAAGAATGATTATTATAATTTACAAAACGCTTAAATACAGCCCCGGCATAGCACCTAAAAAGCTCTCCGAACGCTCCTGAGATGTGTGAGATCACAGTATGGACATGATTTGCACAAGCAGACGATGTCCCATGACATCTCACACATTTTAAATGCCTGTGTTTTCATCTTCTCTTGAGTTCTTTCTCTTACTTCACTGCCGTCAGGCTAAATGTATAATCTATTGCCTCACTCTAAACCCCGCGCATGTTTTTATTTTGATGACAAATGCAGCGATACAAAAATAAAGGAATCTGTCGCTTGTATACAAAATAAGACACCATTGTATATTCAGCTGCACACACCGCGGTATGTTCGGCGTTTCAAGAGGGAACAAATGCCCGGCGTCCTTAATATCATTCCGGGTTTTTTTTTATTTGAAAGTCTAGTTTCTTTGATTGTTAATTAACCCCTATCCTGTGCATTTACAAGCAAAAGATTTTAGTTATCAGAATCGGGTCATATCCCCTTTTGAATGGTTTGACATGCCATTACATTTATATACACTAAACTCATTATAATTTGACAAATAAAAATTTCAATTATGTTCATTCTTTATGGGATGTCGTCTGCTTGGGCAGTATTGGTCCATATAGTGACGTCATTAAAACATCGTTATTTTTCCGGCGAATCTCTCGTATATCCCAGCTGCTATGGAGGTGGTTGTATTTGGATTTTTATAAATCACCCGATATGTAGTTGACCTAAAACGTGTACGATGGCCATCTGTTAGCTTACCAGTTTCTAGTGATACATTAGTTGACATATTTGTGATTTTCTTTGAATTTCACCTTTAAGAATAGCAAGTAATTAACAAATGCGTTAAATAATATTATTATCACCTAAGAAGCGAGCACATTTTCTTGTAGGTCTGACTCCCTTTCTCTCTGTCTCTCTCTCTCTCTCTATTTCTCATTTCTGTTTCCCTTTCCAAAGTCATGTTTCTCTCTCTCTTTCTTTTCTATGTCCCTGCCGCTCCATCATACCCCTCTAAATCTCTCTCGCGCTCTCTTGCTATTCAATGTCCATATTTCCCTCCCGTAATACATCACTGTAATGTGATCTATTCTATCTTTCTCAATTCTCTTTCCATTTCTTCTTTCTCTTTTTAAAAATCGCTCGCTTCGTATTCTCACATTCTATTTAACAATGAATATTAGCCTTTTCACAAAGTAAAATGATTTACCTTCACTCTACAGCTTTAGTTGTGGTAACATGGTCGTAACCACTTTCAACAAATCAACGCAAGGGTCATTTTCAATATCCTTATACGTAACTGTATTTAAAAACATTTTTAAAGATGGAGAAGGCTATTGAAATTACATTTGATTTCTCGAAATTATTATTGAGGTGTCATGCCTTTTTTCGTTTCCTCTCATTTTGTGCTAAATACGACAAACAAAGAGACAAAAACACACAATAAACAAGCTCAGAGTGTTTAAATTTGAAAACGCATTTATTAAATTTCATGTAACATAAACAAATTGAATATACTGCCCAAACATGGAGCATCATCTGATAAGAACTTGAATTGCACGAAATAATCCTCATGAGATCGACAATTGAAGTTAAGAATATGAGTTCTGATATACTGTCTTGTAACGACTCGTCAGCTAAGGGCTATCCTCTCAAGCCTGCCACCGGGAAATGCATCTTGTAGTGTCTGTTGAGGCTGCTGCGGCACGTGAAGTCTCTTTCACATCTCTCGAACGAACATCGATACGGCCGCTCTCCGGTGTGAACGCGACGATGCCTGATCAACTGAGACGAACAAGCTAAGACCATCGGGCAGTACTGGCAGCAATAAACATGACGTCCGTTGTGAATCCGGCGATGAATACGAAGATGTGTCTTCGTGGCGAATGTCTTTGGACATGATCGACACTTGAAGCGGTGATCGAGCGAAGGCGGAGGTGACGTGGCGAATCGCTTCCTCGGTGGAGATGACGTCCGTGACGAAGCTCTCTTACGATCCGCTAAGAGGCTCGGCGTTGGTGTCGACGATGGTATCAACCAGTTAACGACTTTGGGTTGATCAGTTCCAGAGGCCTTCACCTGTTGCGGTCGTGAACTCCTCTTGCCCTCCACCGAAGGTCTATCAGGAGCTCTTGTAGTCTGGCAGAGGGGACAGTTGGAGACATGGCAGTTGAAGATGCTCGAGGTTGGTTGTCGACGATGTCGAGCCCAGACGACGGAGGCGATGGCCTTGCTGAAGTCGGGCTCGTGTATCTCGACAGGGATCTGCATTGCGGTAGACTATGATTGCTGTGATCCTTATCGTAGTACAAACAGTGACAATGGTATTTTTCAAAAGTTGAACCGATAATTGCGCCTTCCTCGATTAGCAGTCAAGAGTCAGAATGGTGTGAGTGTGTATTTTAAATTGTATATATTTGATTACATTCATACTAGGTAATCTATTTCAGTCAGTGATTGGTCGAGATTTTGCCCAGTAGGTGCGGCCGATTAAGGCCGCACCGAACGGACCAATCAGAGAGGAGGACTAATTTATTGCTATAGAAATTTCAGTCTTTTGTCGCCGCCCACTATCAACTCGCGTAACAATAAGGTGCCTCTCCTTTCAATGATCTATCGCGGATTACAATGTTAAGAGGAGCGTAATTAAATGCTTTGTATGGAAGGAATTCTTATTATGTAACGTGCTGGGTGAACGCTCAATAATCCTTGTTATAATCTTATTTTTAGAAATCTCAATTAAAATCTGATCACACTAAAGTTTTCAGTCGGGTTTGCCCAACATGACAATATAAAGTGTACAATCGTATTCTAGAAACAAATCTTAGCGCGACGTAGACGGAATGTAAATGAGAGATTACAGCTTAATATTAAAAAATGCCAGGAATGTAATTCGATGACATGGTTTATTAATTTCCATCGTAACAAAAAAAACGCCAGTAATGTAATTCGATGCCATTTGTTTATTAATTTCCATCTGACCAAAATAAAGTTAATATCCAATATATTTTAATTTGATGATAAAGAAATTGACGTATCGTTGTACACGTAGCCTAAAACATTTGTATCGGTTCGTCCACTTTAGCAGACTTATTGTATATATTATTACACTTCGGAGCATATTACAAACTAGTGCGGAAAACATTTGTGTTCTTGTTTTTTCATTGTATTCTGTTGTTGTTGAGACTTCATCATATCAATTAGTCTTTAAAATAACTGCGAGCCAGAACAATTTACTCGGTTTTGTAGTTATAAAGAAAAAAATAGTGAAGTTTTGTTTCTCGTATCGCAGATATTAATACAAAGATATACAATGGACAAGGTTGTTCAAATACATGAAGCTGAAACAGATACAATTAATTAAGTATATAACCCCCAAAATAACTTTTGGAAAATAGGTGAAGAAAAGTCGCTGAATCCAGATTCAGTTTTGTAATTCTGTGCTTATTTATTGGTAAATATAATTATTTGCTTCCAGCTTATAGTGGTGCACGACACAAACCTCTCATCGATTTGTTTTTGTTTGTTGTTGCTTCAAATGCGATTTATTTGAGAGACTTGGGTACCGAAGAAAACAAATCAGACTCTTATTTAGCAAAGAAATCCATGTTTTTCTTTTTATGGGTAGACCGCTTAATCATATTCACGTCGATATTTCAGCCGCGATGCGCGGACCTGCAATCAATTCAATGCCATTGTTACGTCATCAATGCACGTCAATTTAAAGCGGCTTGACCAATAGCGTCATAATAGAATTTACTTTCTAGTCAGCCGACAAACTCTCGACCAATCACAGCTTGAGAAAACGCCCAGTTAGTGACGCGACAATAGGTTTTGATCACAATTGGTGTTGATTGTAGGTTTGAGCGGAATAACGTTTTATTTACAGGGTTGAACGACCTTTTCTCTACCATACCTATTTGTTGTAAAATAATGCAAACAAAGTGAATAGTTATTATAATTGGGGGTTTCTAACATACATAAGAAAGGGATATTCAATAATACTGTTATTCTATTTAGTGAAACCTCGGCCTATCAATTTGTGTGCATTTTTTTTTATTTATGTCATGATCATATTAACACCCATCTTTTTATATAAGATTATCATTTGTCTGTTGATTATTTATATGATTATTTTGTTGTTTGTCTGTCTGCCTGTTTTTTGAGCGATTTAGTATGATTATATCATTTTGTATAGTTATGTTTGTTCATTATTAATATTTTCACTTTTAGTAACAATTAACTCATGTGTGTTATACAATGTAGCTCACATAAATGTACCCCAAAAAATCACGACTTCGATGATAAACAAAAGCAGATTCCTTTGATGAGTATACTATGAGTATATCACCGACATTTTCAAACGTTTCCATTCATAACACTAAAACAGGTATTGAAGACGCATCCTGCGCTGGCGGTGGCGTGTACGTTCTTTGTTACGTCAACGTATTCTTTGTTACGTCATCAGTGCAAGACGCAAGGTTTATATGAGAGCGGCTTATACAATAGACTGGACTTTGATCTTTTCACGGACGAACTCTCGACCAATCATGGCTCAAGAACCGTTCACACCTCTATAAAGGGAGGCGGGAAGACGGACTAAGAAACAAATCATTTCTTTCAATCTGAAGATTTGTTGTTAAAAACACTGAACTCAGATAGCTCCTTGAACTGAATATCCCAATAAATTGATAGCAACATAATAACTTACATAATTTTTTTTTTATATTATATTTAAAATTCTCAGTTTATTTTTTACTTGTATGGACAGTATTCTTATCCCAGACGATCGACAACAAAACCTTTGCAAAGCAATGTATTTCGCCATCTCCCTCTCCGTTTCTCCCTTGTTTTTGTCTCTGTCCATCTGTTTCTTCCTCTCTCTCTCTCTCCCCTCCCCCCCCTCTCTCTCTCTCTCTCTCTCTCTCTCTCTCTCTTTCACACACACACACACTCTCTCTCTCTCTCTCTTTCATTAAATATCTCTCCCTCTCTGTTTTGTCGATCGTCTTGGATACGAATACTGTCCATGGAAATATACGTAGAATTTAAAATCTATATGTTATTTCTAATTTTGTTATTGATACAAGAAATAAGAGAGAGATGGAAAGATAGGCAATATTAGGGGCAATATTACTGTAAAGGAAAGGGGGGAAAAAGGGAACTAAGTAAGAGTGAGGGAAGATGTCGAGATCATCAGGAAAGATGAGAAAGAGAAAAGGAGAGAGAGAGAGAGAGAGAGAGATGGAGTGTGAAGTTGATGAAGAAAAAGAAGAGGGGGTGATAGCGAACTAAGGAGAAGCGAAAGAAGAAACATAGAGAAAGAGAGAGAATGTAGAAAAATGACATGGAAAGAAAGATGGATAGAGAAGAGTAGGAGAAATGAAGGAGAGAGAGAGAGAGAGAGAGAAAGTGAGTGTGTGAGAGAGAGAGAAAGAGAAAAGAGAGGGAGGTGGAAAAATTTCATCGTCATTTTGGATTGGACGGCTTTCGTGGCAACCATGTCGACGTGGTATTTAATACAATTATACACTTATTCAGGGGATTCTCTCTCAAAATCGAACCTAAGAAAGAATGGTAATAATGTCTTACACATCGGCACATGAAATGTATTTTTTTTATAGGTGATATAATACCGTTGTCGATTATTTACATGGCAATATAAAAGGAATGTTCCCAGTCTTAAATGAAAACGACATAGGCCTAGTACGTGATGTGAAACCTCAAGATTTAATATTATAAACAAAACACACCAGTACATTGCAAACAGCGGGTTTGTGAGCTTGATGTAAACAGGTGTAAAGAAGAGGGAGAAATAATTTCGAAAATACAAATTAAGCAAAAAATAATCAAGATGTCCTAAATAAGATTATCTTCTCAACAATAACGTACATTATCTTCTGACTTTAGCCCACAGTCTGATTCTAATCGTATGTGTCCCTTTACATTGCAAACAAAATTATTTGTTTCTTTGGGTGCCTTTGAGAGTAAATACCCTTTTTTTGTTGCTTACTGAATGTTTTTATTTCATGTTTTTAGTTTGTTCGTTTGTTTGTTTTGTCTGTATTACCACGTTTGTCCCTCCTCATCCGTTATTGCCATCGATTTCATTGTAAACTTTTTTTTAACCCGACAGGGATCTGCATTGCGGTTGACTATGATTGCTGAGATCCTTATCGTAGTACAAATGTTGACAAAGGAAATTTCCAAAAGTTGAACCGATAAATGCGCCTTCCCCGATTAGCAGTCGAGTGTCAGAATGATGCTAGTGTGTATTTTACCTTGTATTTATTTGATTACATTCATACGCGGTAATCTATTTCAGTCAGTGATTGGTCGAGAGTTTGCCCAGTAGGTGCGGCGTGATGACAGGCTGCTGAAACGGACCAATCGGAGAGGAGGACTAATTATCGCTATAGAAATTTCAGTCTTTTGTCGCCGCCCACTATCAACGCGCGCAACAATAGCTTATAAGGTGCCTCTCCTTTTCAACGATCTATGAACGCGGATTATAATTAAATTCTTTGTCTGGAAGGAATTATTATTATGTAACGTGCTATGTCAACGTTCATATCCTTATATTCTTATTTTTTTAGAAATCTCAATTAAAATCTGATCACAGTAAAGTTTTCAGTCAGGTTTGCCCAACATCTAAAGTTAACAATCGTATAACAAAAAATAGCGCGACATAGACAGAATGTCAATGAGAGATAACAGTTTAATATAAAAGATGCCAGTAATGTCATTCGATGACATTTGTTCATTCATTTTCCATCCGACCCCCAAAAAGGTCTTACATTGTCATCGGTTCGTCCACTTTACCAAACTTATAGTATATTACACTTCGGAGCTTATTACAAACCATTTTGGAATACATTTTGTATTCTAGTTTTTTTTTTGTTATTGTTGAGACTTCATCATTTCTATCAGACTTTAGATTAGTCTTTAACATAACTTTGAGCCAGCAAATTTACTCGATTTTGTAGTTACACAGACAAACCAGTTACATTTTATTTCTCGTGTCACAGATATTAATAAAAAGGAACAATGAACAAGGATGATCAAATACTTAAAGCTGAAACAAATACAATTCATCGAGTATAACCCCCACAAATAAGTTTTAGAACATAGGTGAAGGAAAATCGATGAATCAAGTTTCAGTGATGCAATTCTGTGCTCATATATAATGGTGCACGTCGAACAAACTCTCATCGAGATTATTTGGCTTGAAATGCGATTTATTTGAGAAACTTGGGTTACGAAGAAGAACAAAAATCAGACTCTTATTTAGCAAAAGATTCCCTGTTTTTCTTCTTATGGGTATATCGCTGAATTATATTCTCATTGGTGTTTCTGCCTTTGACCGAGAGCCGCGATGCGGGGCATCTGCAATCAATATATGCCACTGTTACGTCGTCAATGAATGGTCAATTAAAAGCGGCTTGACCAATAGCGTCATAATAGAATTTACTTTCTAGTCAGCCGACAAACTCTCGACCAATCACAGCTTGAAAAAACGCCCAGTTAGTGACGCGTCAATAGGTTTTGATCACAATTGGTGTTGTAGGATAGAGCGGAATAACGTTTTATTTACAGGGGTGGACGAACTTTTCTCTACCAAACTGGTTGTAAAATAATGCAAACAAGGTGAATATTTATTATAATTCAATTATAATAAATAATCTATTTGGGGGTTTCTGACATATACAAGAAAGGGATATTCAATAATACTGTTATTCTATTAAGTGAAACCTCAGCTTATCAATTTTTAAGCATACTCATTTAGTGTCATGATCATATTAACAACCATCTTTTTACGAAAAAATTATCATTTGTAAGTTGATTATTTATATGATATTTTTGTTGTTTGTCTGTCTGCCTGTTTTTGGAGTGATTTAGTATGATTATATCATTTTGTATAGTTATGTATGTTCTTTATATATCTTTTCACTTTTAGTAACAATTAACTCATGTGTGTTATACAATGTAGCTAACATAAATGTACCCACAAAATTCACGACAAATCATTGCTTTCAATCTGAAGAGCTGCTGTTTGAAACACTGAACTCAAATAGCTCTTCGAACTGACTTATCCCAATAAATTATAACAAAGTTATTACTTACATAAATTTAAAATTCTAAGTTTATTTTCACTGAGGCCTATATGGACAGTATTCTTATCCCAGACGATCGACAACAAAACCTTTGCAAAGCAATGTATTTCGCCATCTCCCTCTCTGTTCCCCCCTTCCCCCCTTTGTTGTCTCTGTCCATCTGTTTCTCTCTCTCTCTCTCTCTCTCTCTTTCATTAAATATCTCTTCCTCGCTGTTTTGTCGATCGTCTGGGATAAGAATACTGCCATGGAAATATACTTAGAATTTAAAATTTTCAGTTTCCCTTGTAAAGATATTTTCACGTTAATTTGACCTTTATTTATTACATTTCATTCATCAAGTTTTCTCATTTTGATAGTTGTATTTTTTTTCCTTATAATTGTTAATGCGTGTTTTTCGTTACCTATGTTTAATTATTGTATATACCATGTATATTTTACCTTTGTATGTATGTTTTGAATTCATGTTATTATTGTACATGTTTTTATGTGAATGCAGGGCTCTCTTGGAGAGCAGGTTCAGAAATGAACTTGAATGAGACCACCCTGTTAAAATAAAACTATAATAAATAAATAAATAAATATATATTATTTCTAATTTTGTTATTGATACAAGAAATAAGAGAGAGATGGAAAGAGAAGAGCAAGAGAAATGAGGAGAGGAAGAATGGATTTATAGATGGAGAGACAAAGAAAGAGAGAGAGAGAGATAAATACAAAAAAGGAGAGATGGAAAGAACTTCACCGTCAGTATAGTTTTGCCCCATACTGTTGTATTTAATGCTGGTGCTCGGATACCGGGATTGGACGGCTTCCGTGGCTTACGTGGCAACCCTGTTGACGTGGCATTTAATACACTTAGAATTTGTGCCAAACCGAACTCAAGTAAATGGTCTTTTAATGTCTTACACATAGACACATGAGATGTATTATTTTGGAATGAATTTGGATATATTATTGTTGATGTTTACATGGCACTATAGGAAGATAATTTCCAGTCTAATGCTACGTTTACACTATGTTCCCGGCGGCCACAGCAGCCCCGTTTGCCCGAAACGTAGTGCACCGTGGGATTTAGACCAATTTTATCTCTGGATTCAAGTTTTGTTACGTCTTGCCAAGTTTTCTCACGGTCTACCACGGTATCCGTGACGGGCCGTGGGGGGAAGGGGATGCTGAGTCCCGGAGGCTCCAAGGCGCACTACGGTTCAGCCCGCGTTCTACCACGGATGCCAGAACGTTCCCTCCCGGCCCGTCACGTCCTGATGGGGTCCCTCACGTTTCCCACGTTCTGATCAAGGTCTGACACGTTTTTCACGTTCTGTCAAGGCTTTGTACGGATGAAACGTGGACGCAGGGCAGCTTTGGAGCACGTTTGTGCCGGCGGTATAAAAAGAAGATCTCCCAAGAAATAGCAATCATGGTATTCTGAGACCTCGCGTTGTGTCAGACCGTAGTAGAACGCAACGCGCCGTAGCGTGCCGGGCGCTTAAACCGTCCCGCTACGGACCCCCCCCCCCCCCCCCCCCCCAAGTTTTGTTACGGCCTATTACGCACTGTCACGTTTTGTTACGTTCACCCCGGTTTATTACGGCCTACTAGGTTTCTCATCCGCACCGTGACTGCCGTGGCAATTTTTTTGACAGTTTAAAAATCTGACACGGTATCCACGGCAATCACGGCCTGTCACGTTTGCCCATACGGTCCCCCGCGTTGTGTCACGTCAATCCCGTTTCGTCCACGGTGGCCTGAAACGTGGTTGCCGTGGCCGCCGGGAACATAGTGTAAACGTAGCATTAAGTCATAACGATAGTGTTGTGAATCCTCAATATGAAATTATATATACAAAATACATCAATTCATTGCAAACAGGGGCTTTGTGAGCTTGGTATAAACAAATTTTAAGAAGAGGTAGAAAGCATTTAGAAGAATACATAATTTAGCCACAAAAATGATATTGTCCTAAATAAGATTATTTTCTCAACCATAATGTATTACGTACAATGGATGAGAAAAGCTTATGTTATTATGCTTCTTCTTTTTTCTTTCTTCTTTTTAGCTCACAGTCAGCTGTTTCTAATCTTATGTGACCATTTATATTCCAAGAAATATATATTTTAAGTGTCCTTGAGAGTAATAATATGTGATTTTTGCTCGCTGTTTTTTAAAATTTGTTATTGTGTGTGTTTGTATTCCCATGCCCCTCCCTCCTTATTCTGAATTGACATCGACTCCACAGTATGTTCTTTTTTTAAAAACCCAAGTCACAGTTAGGAAGACAAAAAAAGGGTTAATCTAGTCATAAGTCTCCCGTTACCCTGGAAACGTCAGAATCCCCGCTACTGACACAAGACAAGACCATGGGTCAACCAATTCCCCTCAATTTTGTGTAAAGCGTTGGTTGTATAATGGTTAGCATAGTTGCCTTCCAAGCAATTGATCCGGGTTCGATTCCCGGCCAACGCACATACATTTTGCTTTCTTTTTGATTTTTTTGTGAAAACAGAATATTCTTAAGATTAGAGAGTATCTAAACAAATGCGTTAATTAATAATATTTCTTTCTCTTTCTTTTCCATGTCCCTGTCGCTCCATTAAATCACACATCTCTCTCGCGCTCTCTTGCTATTCAATGTCCATATTTCCCTCCCGTAATACATCACTGGAATGCGAACTATTCTGTATTTCTCAATTCTCTTTCCATCTCTTCTTCCTCTTTTTAAATATCGCTCCCTTCGTATTCTCACATTCTATTTAACAATGAATATTAGCCTTTTCACAAAGTAAAATGATTTACCTTCACTCTACAGCTTTAGTTGTGGTAACGTGGTCGTAACCACTTTCAAAAAATCAACCCAAGGGTCATTTTCAATATCCTTATACGTAACTGTATTGTTCCCACATTTTTAAAGATGGAGAAGGCTATTGAAATTACCTTTGATTTCTCGAAATTATTATTAAGGTGTGATGCCTTTTTTCGTTTCCTCTCATTTTGTGTTAAATACGACAAACAAAGAGACGAAAACACACGATAAACAAGCTCAGAGTGTTTAAATTTGAAAACGCATTTATTCAGATTCATAAAACATAAAACAATGAAGATTCTGCTCATACATGGAGCATCATTCTAATAAGAACTTGAATTGCACGAAATAATCCTCATGAGTTCGACAATTGAAGTTAAGAATGTGAGTTCTGATATACTGTCTGGTACAGACTCGTCAGTGAGGCAGCTATCCTCTAAAGTCTGGCACCGGGAAATGCATCTTGTAGTGTTTCTTGAGGCTGCAGCGGCGTGTGAAGTCTCTTTCACATCTCCCGAACGAACATCGATACGGCCGCTCTCCGGTGTGAACGCGACGATGCCTGGCCAAGGAAGACGGACAATCGAAGAGCATCGGGCAGTCCTGGCAGCAGTAAACATGATATCCGGTGTGAACGCGGCGATGAATGCGTAGCTGAATCTTCTTGGCGAACGACTTGGGGCATGATCGACACTTGAATTGGTGATCGGGCGGAGGCGAAGGTGACGTGGCGAAACACTTCCTCGGCGGGGATGATGTCCGTGACGAAGCTCTCTTACGATCCGCTACGAGGCTCGGCGTTGGTGTCGACGACGGTATCAGCCAGTTGACGACTTTGGGTTGGTCAGTTCCAGGCGCCTTTACCTGAGGTCTATCAGGAGCTTTTGTAGCCTGGCAGAGGGGACAGTTCGAGACATGGCAGTTAAAGATGTTCGAGGTTGGTTGTCGACGATGTCGAGCCCAGATGACGGAGGCGATGGCCTTGCTGAAGTCGGGCTCGTGCATCTTGACAGGAATCACCATCGCGGTAGGATATGATAGCTGAGAAAAACAGTGACAAGGGTATTTTCGTAAGAGTTGAACCGGTAAATGTGCCTTCCTGGATAGGCAGTCAAGAGTCAGAGTGGTAATTTGTGTCAATTTTATCTCGTATTTATTTGATTACATTCATACTCCGTAATCTATTTCAGTCAGTGATTGATCGAGAGTATTCCCGGCAGGTGCCGCCTGATGACAGGCTGCTGAAACGGACCAATCAGAGAGGAGGACTAATCATCGCTAATTGCCGCCCACTATCAACGCGCGTAACAATAGCTTCTAAAGTGCCTCTCCTTTTCAACGATCTATGATCGCGGATTATAATTAAATACTTGGTCATGAAAGGAATTATTATTATGTAACGTGCCGAGTGAACGTTCAATACTCCTTGTAATATTCTTATATTAAAATCTGATCACAGTAAAGTTTTAAGTCAGGTTTGCCCAACATGAACATCTAAAGTGTACAATCGTGTTCCAAAAAAAAACTTATCGCGACGTATACAGAATGTCAATGAGAGATAACAGTATAGTATTAATGACTGCTTTGAGAGAAATAGTTGTTTTTATACGCTCAAGGGAAGGTTAGAATTGTGCTATTGCCCCGAGGCGTGCCGAGGGCAATAGCCCAATTGTAACCTTCCCGAGAGCGTATAAAAACAACTATTTCTCGAATATTAAAGCAGTCATTAATACTTTTATATGCCGAAAAAAAATAGACTAAAAAATAAAAAATAAAAAATAAAACAACTTTTGTCGAAGATGGGATTCGATCTCTTGCGTACAAAAGGTGATGTAACTAAAATCAGCGCCCTAAACCGCACGGCTATCGCGCTCTGTTACCATACTTAACAGTTTTCTCTAATATATAAATTAAAATGGATTTAAAACGGCTTCGCGTGATTGATGATTCGCGGCTGCTCCATTAATCGGGCCCTCCTTTTACTTTTGCAATGCATATTGGCACGAACTTAGATCAAGATCTATCGGCAGATGTTGTTTTTTTGTTTTTGGAAGTTTATTTTCGTCTTCATGTCAACAATGCAAGATAAAATTGTCGGTAAGATCGATCGAGATTCAATTGTATTGAAATTACCGACCAATTCTTCGCACACGTACGGTATCCTCGATCGCTCAAACCATGTTTTAACATGTAAACCTATGGGGTAACCATGGAGACTGACCTATTTTCCCAATAACCATGGTTATTGGGAAAATAGGTCTGTTTTTAGAGGAACAGTTAAAGTTTATGAATGCAATTTCGACCAATCAGATTGCTGGATTACTTAAGTGAGGTATATAATATACTATACAAGATGCCAGTAAAGTAATTCCATGACATTTTATTTTTCATTTTCCTTACGACCAAAATAAAGTGCGGGAAAATTTGAGATTTTGTTTTGTTTTTTCATTGTTATTTTGTTGTTGAGAATGCATGATATCAATCAGACTTTAGATAAGATTTTAACATAACTGTCAGCCAGCAGAATTTACTCGATGTTGTAGTTACCGAGAAAAACCAGTGACGTTTTATTTCTCGTGTCAATAATAATACAAAGGTACAATGAACAAGATTGATCACGTACATGAAGCTGAAACAAATACAATTCCTGGAGTATATAACCCCCCAAATCACTCTTGGAAAATAGATGAAGAAAAGTCGATGAATCGAGAATCAGTGATGCAATGTTGTGCTCAATGAGACATCTGTAGCGGTGCACGTCACAAAACTCTCATCGAGTTTATTTTGTTTGAAATGCGATTTATTTGAGAAAGCTTGGGTTACGGAGAAGAACAAAACCAGACTCTTATATAAGGGAGTTTACAGATACAATCAGCGCATGGGCAAATAAATGTCATTTGTACCAAAATGGTAAAACCCACAGAGATGAATACGGGATATGCGCTCATGAAAGTTATGTTACATTATTCATTTATGCACGAACGGTACATTCTATGATACGCAGGTGGAAGTATTCTTGTCAAGAGGTCAAACAAAAGGTATTCATGAAGCACATCTAGGACTTTGGCAGTTATTATTCTAAGATGCTCAAAGTGGAACATCTCCATGTGTAAAAGATCTGTGGATATTTGGGGTCATTTGTACCATGTGCTATACTTTCTTCCTTCTTATGGGTATATCGCTGAATTATCTTTTCGTCGATATTTCAGCCTTTGACCGAGAGCCGCAATGCGGGGCACCTGCAATCAATAATGCCATTGTTACGTCACCAATGAATGGTCAATTTAAAGTGACTTGACCTATAGCGTTCTACTAGAATTTACTTTCTAGTCAGCCGACAAACTCTCTACCAATCAGAGCTTAAGAAATCGTTTCTAGCCTATGTTACGTTTCACATATAATTGAGAAATTAATGTAAATATGTATTGAAATTATGGGAATAAAAATCTCGCTTTAGTATAAGAGAAGAAAAAAAAGCTAAAGAAAACGTCCAGACGCGTCAATAGGTTTTGATCACAATCGGTGTTGTAGGATTAAGCGGAATAACTTTTGTTTCTATTTACAGGGTTGAACGACCTTTTCTCTCCCATACTTATTTGTTTTAAAATAATGCACATAAAGTGAATAATTATTATAATTAGGGATTTCTGACATACACAAGAAAGGGATATTTAATAATATAATTATTTCATTTAGTGTCGTGATCTTAAATTATTATTAACTATTTTCAAAGAGATTATCATTTTGTTTGTCAATTACATTTTTGTTTGTCTGTTTGCTTGTGTTTTTGTATGATTATATAATGGCGTTTAGTTATGTTTGTTCATGATTTATCTTTCACTTTTAGTAGCAATTAACTATGTGTCACACCATAAAGCTAACAAAAAAAGGAAACAAAATATTTCATGACTCCGAAGACATACAAAACAGATTCCCTTGATGATTACTATAAGTATGTCACCGACTTTTTCAAACGTTTCCATTCATTAAACTGAATCCTGCGCAGGATGTTACGTCACCGTGTTCTTTGTTACGTCATCAGTGCCAGATGCAAGGTTTGTATGAGAGCGTCTTATACAATAAACTGGACTTCGATCATTCCACGGACGAACTCTTGACCAATCATGGCTCGATAACCGAAATAAGAGAGAGATGATAAGATAGGGGCAATGTTACTGGAAAGTAAAGGAAAGGACAAACAGGAGAACTAAGAGTGAGGGAATATGTCGAGATCATCAGGAAAGGTGAGAAAGAGTAAGAGAGGTTGGGGTGAAATGATAAGAAAAGGGTGGGAGATGATAGCGAAAAAGGAGGAGCGAGATAAGAAAAATAGAGAAAGAGAGAGAATATAGAAAATGACAGGGAACTTGAGAGATAGATAGAGAAGAGCAATGAAAACTGAGGAGAATGAGAATGGATTTATAGATGGAGAGAGAAAGAGAGGGGAGAGAGAGAAAGAGAGAAAGAATGTGCGAGAGAGACATGGAGAGAATCCAAGAAATAAGAGAGAGGTGAAAAGAAAGGTGCGAAATAGGGGCAATATTATTGGAAATAAAAGGAAAGTGAACAAAAGGAGAACTAAGAAAGAGTGAGAGAATTGTCGAGATCGTCAGAAAAGATGAGAAAGAGAGAGAGAGAGAGAGAGAGAGGGGGGTGGGAAGTTGATAAAGAAAAAGAAGAGGAGTTGATAGCGAACTAAGGAGGAGCGATAATATAGAAAATGACAGGGAAAGAGAGATGGATAAATATAAGAGAAATCAGGAGAGGGAGAGGGGATTTATAGATGGAGAGAGAAAGAGAGTGGAAAGAAGAGAGAGGAGAGACTGAGAGAGAGAGAGAGAAAGAATGTGTGAGAGAGAGAGACAGAGAGAGTGACAGAGAAAAGAGAGGGAGAGGTGGAAAGAATTTCATCGTCAGTTTGACCCCATTGCTGTTGCATGGATATAAACGGGATTGGACGGGTATCGTGCTTACGTGGCAACCATGTTGACGTGGCATTTACTTAATACACTTACTCAGGGGATTCTCTCTAAATCGAACCCAAGTAAATTTGTTATTAATAACTAACACATCGGCTCATGAAACATACTATTTTTATAATGAATAATTAATATAAGTTCGTTGTCGATTATTTACATGGCACTATAAGAAGATTATTCCCAGCCTGGCTTAAATGATAATGATATAGTACGTGATGTGAATCCTCAAGATTTAATATGATATACAAAACACATCAGTACATTGCAAACAGCGGGTTTGTGAGCTTGATGTAAACAGGTTTAAAGAAGAGGAGGAAGCATTTAGAATAATGCAAATTTAGCTAAAATAAAAATATTATGAATCATAAAGATTGACTGTCCTTAATAAGATTATCTTCTCAACAAAAACGTGTTCAACATACAATGGAAGGAAAGCTTCTATCACATGCATTGTCTTCTGACTTTAACTCACAGTCTAATACTAATCTTATGTGTTACTTTACATAGCGCGAAAAATATTTGTCTCTTCGTGTGCATTAAGAGAGATATTACCCTTTTTTTTTGCTTGCCTAATGTTTTTGTTATATCTTTTTAGTTTGTTCGTTTGTTTATTTTGTCTGTATTACCACGTTTTTCCCTCCTCGTCCGTTATTGCCGCCGACTCCACCCAATGTTTTTTGTTTAAACTCGCGTTACAGTTAGGAAGGAAAGGGTTAATCCAGTCATAAGTCTCTCGTTACCTTGGAAACGTCGGAAACCCCGATACATACACGGGAATAAGGGTATAAGACTTGGGTAGGCTATCGTGTGAAGCGTTGGTGGTATAATGGTTAGCATAGTTGCCTTCCAAGCAATTGATCCGGGTTCGATTCCCGGCCAACGCACATGTGAATTTTTTTATTTTTTGTTCTTATGTGGAAGCAGAATATTCTTAAGAATAGCAAGTAATTAACAATTGCGTTAAATAATAATATTATCACCTCCGAAGCTTAAACACTTTGTTGATTACTTGCTATCTTTCTTTCTGTCTGTTTCTCTCTCTCTCTCTTTATTTTTCCAAGGTGGTGTTTCTCTTTCGCTCCGTTCTATCATAGCCATTCTATCATAGAACGGTCCCTGCCGTTCTATCATAGCCATAGGCGCCGGAAGTGGGGGGCAGGGGGGGGCAGTTGCCCCCCCAGTCAAAAAAAGTGGGGGGGGGGGGGGCAAAACGCATTTTTGCCCCCCCAAAACGCCCCCCCCCCCCCTCCAAAAAAAAAAAAAAACAGTAAAGGAGTAAACATGGTTTGTATTTTTAATCCAAAAGAACGTAACAATAATAAAAACCTGAATTAAATCACATATACAATTCCATTCAAAGAAAAGGAAAGTTCACAGGAATTAAATTTCATAAACATTGCGCATGCGGTATTTATCAATGGAGGTCTCTATAATAGCGATATGCGCATATCGTGGACATATTGTGCGAGAATGGGAAAGCGTGTCTGTTTTTTTGTTATAGGGGTGAGAAGACATGAGCCCCTGAACGCTGGCGTACTGATGGGGGGGGGATGATGTATTTCGAAACAAGTGATTTACAAATGTTGATGTTGTGACATGATTTTCCGGCATTTTTTCTCCATTTTCTTTGTAAGTCATACCTTTTTATGCGTTTGTTGGAAAATAAGATTTTCCCAAATTACAGTCAGGCGAAATACGCTAATTTAGAAGCCTTTATGTCATGGTCTGCAAAGTGGCTGGGCTCGAGCCCCCCACCCTCCTTTAAAAAAAAGTATGTTAAAGAGAAAAAGAAAGAAAGACGGAGAACAAAATAAGTGAACTGCCAATGTCACAAATAAGGTATAAAAAATGCTCATCTGACAGTAATTAAATGCTTAAAACCCCAGAGCTTACGGAGGCTCCGCCCCCGGACCCCACCAAGGGACCTAAGGTGGGCCCCTGGATGCTCATCTGACCGTAATTAAATACCTAAAACCCCTGAGTTTCCGGAAGCTCTGCCCCCTGGAACCCCACCAAGGGCCCTAAGGCAGGCCCCTGGAAGCTCATCTGACCGTTATTAAATACCTCAAACCCCTGAGCTTCCGGGGCTTTGCCCCCTGGACCCCACCAAGGGCCCTAAGGCGGCCCCTGGATGCTCATCTGACCTTAATTAAATACCTAAAACCCCTGAGCTTCCGGGGGCTCTGCCCCCTGGACCCCACCAAGGGCCCTAAGGCGGGCCCCTGGATGCTCATCTGACCGTTATTAAATACCTAAAACCCCTGAGCTTCCGGGGGCTCTGCCCCCTGGACCACACCAAGGGCCCTAAGACGGCCCCTGGATGCTCATCTGACCGTAGTTAAATATTAAAACCTCTGGGCTTCTGGGGGCTCTCCCCCCCCCCCCCTTTGGTACACGTCAATTGCCTTACAGAGGGCCCCTGGATGCTCATCTAACCGTAATTAAATACCTAAAAACCCTGAGCTTCCGGGGGCTCTGCCCCCTGGACCACACCAAGGGCACTAAGACGGCCCCTGGATGCTCATCTGACCGTAGTTAAATATTAAAACCTCTGAGCTTCTGGGGGCTCTCCCCCCCCCCCCCCTCCTTCGGTACACATCAATTGCCTTACAGAAGGCCCCTGGATGCTCATCTAACCGTAATTAAATACCTAAAAACCCTGAGCTTCCGGGGGCTCTGCCCCCTGGACCACACCAAGGGCACTAAGACGGCCCCTGGATGCTCATCTGACCGTAGTTAAATATTAAAACCTCTGAGCTTCTGGGGGCTCTCCCCCCCCCCCCTCCTTCGGTACACATCAATTGCCTTACAGAAGGCCCCTGGATGTTCATCTAACCGTAATTAAATACCTAAAACCCCTGAGCTTCCGGGGGCTCAGCCCCTTGACCCCCTGCCGAGGCTCATACCCTGGACCACACGCCAATTTACGCTCTACCTGATCGATAATACTCCACTGCATGTAACGTGTAAGACTGGTGGTGATGCAGATTTTTCGTCTGCCCCCCCCCCCCTTCCGAACTTTTTTTTCTCATTACGTCACTACCCCTGGAATGTGAGCCCCTGGAATTTGCCCCCCCCCAGTCCCAAACTGCTTCCGGCGCGCCTGATCATAGCCCTCATAATCTCACAACTCTGTTTCTCATTCTCTCTCGCGCTCTCTTGCTATTCAATGTCTATTTTCCCTCCCGTAATACATCACTTTATAATTTTCTTATCTCCCTCTATAATGCGAACTATTCTATATTTCTCAATTCTCTTTTTAAATATTGCTCCTTTCGTATTCTCACATTCTATTTAACCCTTTTCACAAAGTAAAATGATTTACTTTCACCTTACAGCTCTAGTTGTGGTAACATGATCGTAACCACTTTCAACATATCAACGCAAAGGGACATTTTTAAATATCCTAATACGTAACTGTATTGACCCAACATTTCTGATGATGGAGAAGGCTATTAAAATTGCCTTTGATTTTTCGAAAGTATCGACCGTGCTTAATTTTAAGGTGTCATTCAACATCTTTCTTCTTTTCCTCTCATTTTGTGCTAAATACGACTAACAAAGAGGCAAAAACACACAATAAACAAGCTTAGAGTATTTACATTTGACACGAGAGCAATTTTTTTAAGACCCCGAAAGTCCACTCTAGACAGAAAGCTGAGGGAATTTCAATATAAAATGTTATATAATTTAATTTATACAAATAAGCATCTATACACTTTCAAACATGCAGTGAGCAATCTTTGCTCCTTTTGCAATAAACACGAAGAAACCTATGAGCATCTGTTTTTTACCTGTGAAAAGGTAGCAAATATTTGGAAGGACTGCGGTGACCTTTTTGCTTTATCAGCGTTAAAAAATCTACACTGGCAAGAAATTCATATCGGGATAAAAAGATCCAATGCGGGAGAAGAACAACTGTTAAATCACATTATTCTTTTAACAAAACATATGATTTTTAAATATAGTTCAACTAAAAATAGACCCCCAATTCCTCAAGAAATTAAAAAAAGAATTATAGAAAATAGGCAAGAAGAAAAGGAATTAGCGGGGGAGAGAGGCACTTTAAAACTTCACTTCAGAAAATGGGACAACTTCCACAGTTAATGACGGCGAGGCAAATACTTCTTTCTCAGACTCAGACATTTTTTTTTTTAATATATAATTTGGTCTTAAGGAAAAGGAAGAGACAGGATTTCCAACAAATATGTAGAAGTGAATGCTCGGGAAGGGAGGGGGGATTTGTTGAGCTTTGGAATGAAGGGGGGAGGGGGATATGTATTAAGTTTGTATGTGTGTCTGAGTATGTGAGCGTGTGTGGTGTGTCTGTCTGTCTGTAGGTAACTCTTTGATTTATAATATTCGTTCAGTATAATTAATTTGAAAACATTATGTAATGTGTATTAAACTATCTTATGTATTTTTTGAGAGATGTACAATTTTCTTTATATTTTGATATGATATGTAAGTCAATGAAGCTGTATGTTTGTTTGTTATATATTTTGTACTGAATGAATACAATAAAACAATGCTACAAAACAAAAAAAACATGTTGACGTGGTATTTACTCATACACTGATTCTCTCTAAATCGAACCCAAGTAAATTTGTTATCAATTAATAACACAACGGCACATGAAACGTACTATTTTTATAATGAATATAATAGTTAATATCGTTGTCGATCATTTACAGGGCACTATAAGAAGATTATTCCCAGTCTTAAATGATAATGATAATGGTGATGTGCAGCGTCAAGATTTAATATGATATTCAAAACACACCAGTAAATTGCCAACAATGGGTTTGTGAGCTTGATGTAAGCAGGTTTAAAAAGAGGAGGAAAAAACATGTAAAAGAATGCAAATTTAGCAAAAATAATATTATTATGAATGACATACATCGGGATGAAGATGTCCTAAATGACTATCTTCTCAACAAGGAACGTGTTACATACAATAGAAAAAAGAGCTTCCATCGCATGCATTATCTTCTGACTTTAGCCCACAGTCTGATTCTAATCTTATGTTTCCCTTTACATTACAATAAAAATATTTGTTTCTTTGGGTGCATTTGAGAGTTAATATCCTTTAATTGTTTGCTTAATGTTTTTATTTGATGTTTTTAGTTTGTTCATTTGTTTGTTTTGTCTGTATTACCATCTCTTCCCTCCTCATCCGTTATTGCCATCGATTTCATTGTAATCTTTTTTTTAACCCGAGTTACAGTTAGGGGAAATGGTCAATCCAGTCATATATATCTCACGTTACTTTGGAAACATCAGAATCCCCGCTACTTACACAAGAATCTGAATACAAGAATTACGGACGCTATCGTGATGTGAAGCGTTGGTGGTATAATGGTTAGCATAGTTGCCTTCCAAGCAATTGATCCGGCTTCGATTCCCGGCCAACGCACATGTAAATTTTTCTCTTTATTTTCTTTTGTGGAAGCAGAATATTCTTAAGAATGGCAAGTAATTAACAAATGCGTTAAATGATAATATTATCACCTAAGAAGCGTGCACATTTTCTTTTAGGTCTGACTCCCTTTCTCTCTGTCTGTCTTCCTCATTTCTGCTTCTCTCTCTTTCTTTTCTATGTCCCTGCCGTTCTATCAGCATACACCTCTAAATCTCACAACTCTATTTCTCTTTCTCTCTCGTGTTCTCTTGCTATTCAATGTCCATATTTCCCTCCCGTAATACATCACTTTTTATGTATCTTCCTCTATAATGCGAACTTTTCAACATTTCTCAATTCTCTTTCCATCTCTTCTTTCTCTTTTTAAATAACGCTCCCTTCATATTTTCACATTCTATTTAACAATGTACATTATGCCTTTTCACAAGTAAAATGATTTACCTTCACTCTACAGCTCTAGTTGTGATAACTATAGTCGTAACCACTTTCAACAAATGCCATATTACGTAAATGTATTGACCGCACATTTATAAAGATGCAGTATCGACCGTGCCTAATTTGAAGGTGGCATTCAACGTCTCTCTTCTTTCCCTCTCATTTTGTGCTAAATACGACAATCATAGAGACAAAAACACCCATAAACAAGCTTATAGTGTTTGAATTTGAAAACGCATTTATTCAGATTCATGTAACACAAAACAATGAATATTCTGCCCATAATTACATGAAGCATCATCTAATAGAACTTGAATTGCACGAAATGATCCTCATGAGTTGACAATTGAAGTTAAGAATATGAGTTCTGCTGGTAACGACTCGTCAGCTAAGGGCTATCCTCTCAACTCTGGCACCGGGAAATGCATCTTGTAGTGTCTGTTGAGGCTGCTGCGGCATGTGAAGCCTCTGTCACACCCCTCGAACGAACATCGATACGGCCGCTCTCCGGTATGAACGCGACGATGCCTGATCAACTGAGACGGACAAGCTAAGACCATCGGGCAGTCCTGGCAGCAGTAAACATGATGTCCGGTGTGAGTGCGACGATGAATGCGAAGATGTATTTTCTTGGCGAAGGACTCGGGGCATGATCGACACTGGAAACGGTGATCGGGCGAATGCGGAGGTGACGGGGCGAATCGCTTCCTCGGTGGGGATGACGTCAGTGACGAAGCTCTCTTACGATCCGCTACGAGGCTCGGCGTTGGTGTCGACGACGGTATCAACCAGTTAACCACTAAGGGTTGATCAGTTCCAGACGCTTTCACCTGTTGCGGTTGTGACGCCCTCTTGCCCTCCACCGAAGGTCTATCGGGAGCTCTTGTAGTCTGACAGAGGGGACAGTTCGAGACACGGCAGTTAAAGATGCTCGAGGTTTGTTGTCGACGATGTCGAGCCCAAATGACGGAGGCGATGGCCTTGTTGAAGTCGGGCTCGTGTATCTCGACAGGGATGGGCATGGCGGCACTTCCGGTCATCGGGAAGAGGACGGGTAGAGTGGCCCGCAGTGGGTTGACGAGGAGAGGTGTCGACCTGAGGGAGAAAAAGTGATAATAAACGTAACATGATTATTACACATAGTAGAGAATATCATTAAACATTACACCATAACAGAAAAAAGGTTGTTTGTTTGTTTTCAAACAAGGATGACATTCTTAAGGAAAAACAGCAAATTCAATTTATTTTTAAAACTGCTTTAAAATAAAAATAAAGAAGATATAAAACTATGTTAACCATGTCAAGCTGTGTAATTCTCTTTTGAACGCTAGAATATCAAGAGTGTTTGAGAAACGTGAAAGGCATGGGTGAAAAATGACAAATTCAATACTTACTCCATGTAGGCTGTCGGTGGGATCCTTATGGTAGTACAAACAGTGGACAAAAGTATTTTCCAAAAATATTCCACAGAGCTGAACTGGTAAATAAGCCCTCCTCGATTAGCAGTCAAGTGTCAGAATGGTATTTTGTGTCACTTTACTTGTATTTATTTGATTACACTCATACTCGGTAATCTCTTTTAGTCAGTGATTGGTCGAGAGTTTACCCAGTAGGTGCCGCGTGATAACATGGTGTTGAAACGGACCAATCAGAGAGGAGGACTAATTATCGCTATAGAAATTTCAGTCTTTTGTCGCCGCCCACTATCAACGCGCAGAACAATAGCTTATAATGTGCCTCTCCTTTTCAACGATCTATGAACGCGGATTATAATTAAATTCTTTGTCTGGAAGGAATTATTATTATGTAACGTGCTATGTCAACGTTCAATACTCCTTGTTATATTTTTATTTTTTTAGAAATCTCAATTAAAATCTGATCACAGTAAAGTTTTCAGTCAGGTTTGCCCAACATCTAAAGTTAACAATCGTATAACAAAAAATAGCGCGACATATGACAGAATGTCAATGAGAGCTAGTTTAATATAAAAGATGCCAGTAATGTCATTCGATGACATTTGTTCATTCATTTTCCATCCGACCCAAAAAAAGATCTTACATTTTCATCGGTTCGTCCACTTTACCAAACTTATAGTATATTACACTTCGGAGCTTATTACAAACTAGTGCTGACAAATTTTGTGTTCTTGTTTCGTTTTTGTCATTGTTGAGACTTCATCATATCAATCAGACTTTAGATTGGTTTTTAACATATCTGCAAGCCAGCACAATTTACTCGATTTTGTAGTTACAGAGAAAAACCAGAGACGTTTTGTTTCTCGAGTCGCAGATATTAATACAAAGATATACAATGGACAAGATTGATCAAATACATGAAGCTAAAACAAATACAATTCATCGAGCATAATATCAGGTGAAGAAAAGTCGATGAATCCAGATTCAGTGATGCAATTCTGTGCTTAAAATGTGATTTATTTGAGAAACTTGGGTTGCGAAGAAGAACAAAAATCAGACTCTTATTTAGCAAAAGATTCCCTGTTTTTCTTCTTATGGGTATATAGCTGAATTATATTCTCATTGATGTTTCTGCCTTTGACCGAGAGCCGCGGTTCGGGGCACCTGCAATCAATATATGCCATTGTTACGTCACCAATTAATGGTCAATTTAAAGCGGCTGACCAATACCGTCATAATAGAATTTACTTTGTAGTCAGCCGACAAACTTTCGACCAATCACAGCTTGAGAAAACGCCCAGTTAGTGACGCGTCAATAGGTTCTGATCACAATTGGTGTTGTAGGATTGAGCGGAATAACCTTTTATTTACAGGGTTGAACGACCTTTTCTCTACCATACTAATTTGTTGTAAAATAATGCAAACAAAGTAAATAGTTTTTATAATTGGAGTTGTCTGATATACACAAGAAAGGGATATTTAATGTATTGTTATTCTATTTAGTGAAACCTCAGCCTGTCAATAAATTGTTATACATTCTCAATTAGTGTCATGATCATATTAACAACCATCTTTTTACAAGGAGATTATCATTTGTTTGTTGATTATTAATATGATTATTTTAATGTTTATCTGTCTGCCTGTTTTTGAGTGATTTAGTATGATTATATCATTTCGTATAGTAATGTATTTTCATTATATATTTTTTTCTTCACTTTTGGTACCAATTAACTAACATAAATGTAACAAAAAAATTCACGACTTCGATGGTAAACAAAAGCAGATTCCTTTGATGAGTACTAAGAGTATATCACCGACTTTTTCAAACGTTTCCATTCATCAAACTGAAACAGGTAGTGAAGCTGCATCCTGCGTTACAAAATAGGCACCGTGCGTTACAAAAAAAAAATATCACTGCGGACGCACGTCGAGTAAAATCGGGCATAGCTAGTTTTCCACGCAATCGAAACCGGGCTGACAAAATTAAAATTTAAAAAAAAAAGTAGAAACACGAAGTTGCAAACCATCCAGAGACTCTTAATAAATTGCGTTACTGACTAATTAATCATATCATTACAAATCTTTATTCTCAGTTTTCTTATGTACAATTGATTTTCTTATATAACTGAAGATATGGCCTATATATTCAATACTTAATGAACGCCATTAAACTATTACCAACATCAACAACAACGATGCATCCTGCACAGGCGGTGGCATGTATTTCGGTAAGTTCTTTGTTACGTCACCGTATTCTTTGTTACGTTATAAGTGCAAGACGCAAGGTTTATAATTAGAGCGGCTTATACATAGACCGGACCTTGATCTTTTCACGGCCGAACTCTCGACCAATCATAGCTCGATAACCGTTCACACCTTTTCAAAGGGAGGCGGGAAGAGGGATTGAGAAACAAACCATTTCTTTCAATCTGAAGATTTGTTGTAAAAACACTGAACTCAGATGGCTCCTTTGAACTGAATATCCCAATAAATTGATAGCAACAATATAACTTACATATATATTTAAAATTCTAAGTTTATTTTTACTTGTATGGACAGTATTCTTAACCCAGACGATCGACAACAAAACCTTTGCAAAGCAATGTATTTCACCATCTTCCTCTCCGTTTCTCTCTTTCCATTTTTGCTTCCTCTCTCTCTCTCTCTCTCTCATTCCTACTCTCTCCTCCACCCCTCTCTCTCTCTCTCTCTCTCTCTCACCATTTAGCTATCTTTAACTCTCTTTCGCTCCCTCATTTCGTATCTCTACTCCACCCCTCTCTCTTTCTTTAACTACCAGTATATCTCTCTCCTTCTCTTTCTTCCTCTCTTATTATGCTTTCGATAACCCCCACTTCTCCCTCTTCAAACACTTGTTGTCCGTGAAATCGTTCCCCTTCGTCTCTATCTCTGAGATTCTACCTTCCTCACACAATCTCTCTTCCATCTCTCTCCCAGATAACTGTAATTTCATATTTTATTAGTTTCTTTTTATGTATTCTCTTGTCATTCCAACTACCCACTACTCATTTTCACAAACTTAATTTGCTTTCTAGCCACAATTCAAATCAAAAGTCTACTACTTTTATTGATATCTCCATTTGATATATATTTGCTATGTGAAATATGTTGATCACAGTCAATTAATATATAATTCACATGACATTATCTAGTGCTAACATAAATATCAATTCTATTACCACCGTGTGACCATAATCTAGAAAATAATATTCACAATACAGATACAACATAGAAAATGCAAACTCTCATGAGTTAATAATCATATGGTTGCATTGTAATTAACCAATGTCATACATAACTATGCATTGATATTAGTGATAAAGCTTACATTTGATACAACTGTGATTAACTAGAGCTGACTTAATATATAATGGGTCACTTCCAATGTTGATCTTGATTTGTTATCAACTTGAACTAGTACTGTCTAAAAATAATTATAATTGTCCACATCTTTAGTATAATTATTGAACTTTCCAAGGCTTGCCTAGCTTGAAGAGTACCATGTCCGGTTGCTAAAAGGACTGAACTTCATTTACCTTTATAGTAGGTCCACATATGCTTTCTGGTACGCTAAGTTTGAGGATTGCTTTACCCGACTACTAATAAAGCATGTTTATGCTTGCAGGTAAGCAACCAGGGGACCAACGGCTGTAAGCCTTCTGTAAGTCCTCCAAAGGCTTACATAAGACTTACAGCCATTTATTAAAGGATGAAAGGCACAAGCCCATTGAACACATTGAGACCACTGATCTACCACTGAGCTATCACTCCTTTTATAGAGATAATATCACAACATAACTCACCCATCCCAAGAAAAAAATCCATTGAATGTTTTGTGACAACACTTGTACATAACCAATTTAGAGACACCATTAGTGTTTGGACATATCATGAAAACAAAATCATCCATCGCTCCAAGAGAAATACTCTCCCAAAGGGTACAAAGAAGATTATGATATCATAATATAGCGTTTCTATCCATGCAATATATATAAACAAGTACTACATTACAATAATCACAATAATCAATTGGCAGTTTGTTTCTCATTTGTACAAATGTTATTGGGCGGCTGGTACATCTGAAGACCTCAGTATTGAATGCATTACACTTATATTGCATTACATCTCCAAATTCAATTACATGGACAGTTGTATAGAAAGCACAGTAAAACATGTATTGCAATGTGAAGGTGTTTGATTCTGTACAACGGGAAAGATCGCATGATTCATGCGTGAAAATGTGATGTGACAAGATTCATTCTACAAACTACTAATCAGACATATTCACAGTAGAAAAAACATAAATATATTGTCTATTTGGAGGCAGAAGGGAATGCTCCCCAGGGAGTGGAGAATGTGCATACATTATGTACGGTAAGCCTGAATCCGATGAACGGGGTAATAATATATATATATCTGTAAAGCGCTTTGAGAGGGCCTTCGGTCCTGAAAAGCGCTATATAAGAACTAGCTATTATTATTATTATTACATCATATACATTGAACACAGAGTTAACACCCTTCTGGCCCTGTACTGATGAAACGACAAACAAGGAAACAACTCAAAGGAGTTCTTGAAGTCTGGTGTTGAGACTTCATTTTCCATGAAGATCCCTGAAAACTATTTTTAACTGATAATTATTTACAGTTAAGAACTAAATTATTCATAAATGTGATGTTTTTTTAAAATCTAACTCAAGAATGAATTGTAGACTGGTAAAGCTAGGGCCTTTTTAGATATACCGGTAAGCTTAAATATGTCACATTCTCAAGAAACATAAATTGGGACAAATCGATTTTTCACATACTTAAACAAATTACAAAACTTGGTAAGGGTATCAGTAATTAAGTTGTTACCTGTATCTGTGGGACTTTTAGGGGCAAGGTAAATAAGCAAAAACGCAAAAACTGAATGGGCAAGTATTTTATTTAGTATTTTATTTGCTATTGTTTTTAACTATCATGAATTCTTTATTAACATTCTTTTCCAGATAATATTCATAACTATGTTCTACCATTTGATGACAATTGTGACTTCAACTTCAGTGATTTTCAGATCTCAAGATTGCTTTTACCCTTTACAATGAAAAATCAAATAACAGTATTGAGCAACTGACCAGAGTTTTGCTTTCAATTATCATTTGTGACATTATGAACGTTGGATGAAAAAAGAGAATGATTTATACATTGTTCAGACATGAGACAGTAAAACAAGCTTTAGCAAACACCTGTATAGAAAGACCACATTTTATCCTTTCCCTTGAAAGTGGTTTTCAACGCAACCTGTACAACAGGACCACCTGCCTACAGAGACCACTTTTCTTGTTTCCCTTAAAGCCCCACTGTACTACTTGTAGCTACTTGCTACTTGCTATCGAAAACAATGCCTAAGCGGTGAACATTGGTCCCCCATGATCCTCTTTTTCTTATGTTAATTGAGACCTGTCAGTGACCTCCCTAGGTGGTCTAATCTCTCCTGGTCAAACTAGTACAGACAGGCTTTAAGCAGAGATGAAGGTGAGAATTTAATTAGACAGCAGAGACATTTGTCGCTGGAGCATGTCTCGTGGAACTTCATTTACACATCATACTGTATGTTCTTGGGGCAGTCTTTGAAGCAGTTTACGGCATCTGGGCCCTGTTTCATGAAACTTGTTACCAATAAAAGCTACAATAACTGTTATAAGCTACTGAAATCATGGCATGTGATTGGCTGAGAGCAAATTTGTCATAGAAATTTAGCATTTGGTATTGATAAGAAGTTTGATGAAACAGAGCCCGGGTCTGAAAGGGGTTGATGAATGGTTGATGCTATGCTAGTAATAGGTGCTGCTATCTTGGTCTGTTCTTCTCAAAGTCTTCTATGCTATTGAGGAGTCTCTGACGCGCCTTCTTGGAGCCTACAGCACAGGACACCAAGCTACTCAGCTGCTTGGCTGAATACTCCTGTAAGAAATCAAGAGCAAGAAGATAAAAATGGTTACATACAATAGGCCATTTTCATAGCATAACCAAATATATACTTAAATGCCTTGATAAAAATAATTTCATTACCCTTCATTACCAGAATCTCATGACACTATTCAAGTAACATATCACTGCATGTATTTCTGTATCATTAGGGCCCTGTCTTATGAAGAGTTGATATTAATTGCAACTTATTTGAGATCGACATCAATCGTAATCGCAACTATGTATATAAGAGATAGGAGACTGCAAACTTGTGATTGATAAGAGGACTTGCGATTGGTTTGGATCGATTGCAACTCTTTATAAGACGGGGCCCAGGACTTTAAATTGTCACCCTCAAAGCGACAAATCATCATGAACAGAAGTAGGAAAAAAACATTGAATGGTTCAAAAGAAAGTGTGTTGACCCCTTACCTTGTGTTCCTTTACCCATAATTCCATGTCGGCCTCGGAGAGATAGTAGGCCTTCACGTAGGCCTCTACAAACTCCCGATCTGGTACAGGCCTGGAGAGATGGACAAAGAGAGGCAGATACATTGTTGTGATGAAGGGATAGAATGAATTTCTACAAGGTACATGCTTTCGTATGAACTACAAAGGAATGACACATTTTGGTTAAAAGTGTTTGATTGAATCCTCTTTTACAGTCTATAACTGTTCAAAATATAGTTAAGGATAGCTTCCCAAGGAACAGATATAGCTTGACCGACATCTTGCAGCTGACCATTTATTTCCATTTACAAGTGTGAAAGAAAACAGAATAAATATACCCAAAACTCATACAATTAAATGCAAAAAGGAGGCCAGGGACTGATCAACAACATATAAAACTCAGGGAACAAAACCCTTTGCATCCATATTTTCAAAACACAACTTAAATTATCAAAAAGTATTTTAAATCTAAACTGGTCTTAGCACAAGCTAGAATGGTTTCACAAGCTACATGTATACCTCAATACCATTTCCTATCAAATGGTGACCTATATAACCTGTAACAACAAAACCCATGATTATAATCATACTCCATGAAAACAAACCTTTATATGGAACCAACATGCATGTATACATTAACAAGACAGATTACTTTTGCCTGCAAATAAATATTCTGCATCAATTCATCAAAGAAGGTAGACGATCTTACTTGACTTGTGCGATGCCCTCAATCTTGATCAGAAACTGCTGGAAGTCTAGCTGCATCAGAGCTCGACCCTCGTTACTACACTTCTTGGCACTTGCAAACCTATAAGAGCAATCAAAAGAAAGAAGAGACTAATTATCAACATGCAGTTTCTATCTTTTAATCCTAATTTCATACAAATCCAGCTCCAGCAATATTCTGTAAGCAAAGTCCTGCAACAAAAGCTGGCAAAGGATTATGAAATGCAACCTTGCTCTTTCTACCCGCAGATATTCAATGTGTCAATGGTAGCATTCTGAATCAAAAGAATTCCAATGCCAATGTGGTCCTAGTGTGTGTGTATGGGGGGGGGGGGGGGTGCTGTATTGTATCAATTTCACACTACCTTCCCTCTCCCCCCCCCCCCCCCCCACTATCTCTCCCTCTTTTTATCACCATTTGTTTGTCCCTTTAGCTAGCCCTGCCTTCTTCCTGGTGGACTTTTACTACCATCAAAGGAGGCACGATGGCTCAGTGGTAGAGCAGTGGTCTCGTAACTGGGAGGTCCCAGGTTCAAAACTAAGTTGATGCCCTTGTGCCCTTTGGTGAGGCATTAATCCTCATTATCAAGTCCCTCAGAGAAGACTGAAAGCCGTTGGTCCCCTGATTGCTTACTTACAAGCATACCGTACACATGCTTTCTTAGCAGTCAGGTTAAACAAACAAACAAAGTAAGGCTTTTGCTCAAGGTATTGAAACGTTCTTGGACTTACCCCTCTACCAAGATGCGATTAGCTAGTCTGATGACATGCTCCCATAGAACTCTGTGAGCTTCTTGTGGTATAGGTACTCTCCTGTTAGAGAAAGAGAGAGAAAGAGAAAGGAGAGAAAGTGAAAGAGAGAGAGAAATTGATACAGAGATAGACAGAGAGAGGAGAAAAGGAGGAAGAGAGAGGGAGAGAAAGAGACAGGGAGAGACATATAGAGAGAGGTGAGAAAGTAAAAGAGAGATAAAAGGATGGAGAGAAAGAGACAGGGAGGGATGTGGAGAGATAACATTAAGAAATAGAGATGGAGAGACAGAGACAGAACAAAATGAAGTAGGAGGAGAGAGAGATAAGAAGAGGGATACAGTTATAGAGAGGAAGAGAGAAAGTGAGAGATTAAGGAATGTTCAACATAGTACACATACATACATAGGTACATACATTTTCAGATTTTCAATTTAATTCATGCACAGTTTTGCACACCAAAAAAACTCAATCTAGTGAAATAACAACTTAATGAGCAACTTGTGAATTGAAGACCACCATTTTTAAGGATAACAAATTTCAGACATTCGAAACATAATAATATTTCAAATTATCACTCCATTTCTACATTTTTTTTCTTCTTTTTCTTTCTTTTTTAATAAGGAACTTGTTCTTGATGTCAAATTGTCCTGTACTTAGTTGACACGAATATGACATTAATAAATTTACAAATTAATACAAAAAACACCAAAGTACGATTTTAGAAATCACTTACTTGTTACTCATTGCTGCTAATCTACTGCTGAATCCACTCATGTCCTGCAGAAAAAAAAAGGATACTTATAGTTATGCCAAATCAAAACATAAAAGTTACACCTGGCACAACTGTTAACAGTTGAAAAGGACTTTAGGTGTGTTGATTTTTAAAATGTATTAAGATATATTTCACAAATAAAACACGAAACACATTTGAAGCATGTTCCGAATTTGATGAATCCATAAAGAGTGAAACATATATATAGATCTATATGTACTTTCTTAGTATCCCTCCGACAGTAAAACACAGCTCCCAAATGCATATTTTATTATACCTCTAGCATGTGTAGTATCTTAGACATGAGTTCATAGAATGACACTTAAGGCCATATGTCCCCCTGGTCGATTACAGTTATAAATAAATAAATAAATGAAATGCATGTAAATGAATAAATACATGAATAAATAAATAGATAAATGAATGAATAAATAAATGAACAGATAAATAAGCAAACACATATATAAATACATAAATGAGCACACAATTAGCAGAGAGAGTTGTTTACCTGCAGTAGAGCATCTACATAAGGGCTGTGCTGGGACATGATATCTTTGATGTCCCATCTGACCGTCAACATTAGCTGCAGGATGCGATCATAGTTCATACAGCGAGAGGCCACGCCCCGATAGATAGGCTTACGGAGATCACTAGCGACACTCACCGTCTGGCAAAACAGAATAATTAGCATCAGTATACACATACAACAATGCACCAAGGTACAGGAACATGTACTGAACAACTTTTTATTGTATTTTTCTTTTCTTCTCAAATTCACTCTCTTTGTACGTTTCTAAAATCTCATACTATACCACTCCATTTTCGCCTCCTATAATACCTTTTAAATTCAGACCTACTATATTGTCTTACTCAGTACAGGAGCCTATTCACATACAAGCTATGCTTTTTATTTAGGCTCCCCACATTTTACCTTGTTTACCTTGCCTGTCATATCTATAAATTTCGAACTTCGTACCTATTTTCCGTACATTATACTTGATTTGAAATCTTTCATTTTTTATTTGTGTGTGTGTGTGTGTAATCGGCTGAGGAAAACGTGAACAAGCCCCAGCCCACCCTCGGAGACCTTCATAACACCATACCAGAGTTCAACAACTTCATATCTGGTAAATTTGACAAACTATCAAATGAAGTTTCCGCCATCAATAACAGATTCGAGGAGCTTGAATCCAGCGTCAGCTTCAACGCAGCCAAGACCTTAGAAATTGAAAAAGAAAGGTTGCCTAAATTTAAAGACTCTGTACAACAGACGATTTAATCCCTGGAAAACAACAGAAAATGCAACTTATTGTTCTATGGATTGCAAAAGAATGAAGGTGAAAATGTCTACCAAGTGCTTAAAGGAGCATTCGTTTCATTGGGAATTGAAGACATGGTTGCATCTAGAATCGCAATAGCCAACACCCATCGACTGCCACAACGCCAGTCTGGAGCTCAAGCTGCTCGCAAGGCACCCGCCCCCAATTGAGTCCCAACTATCACAACTGAAGGCTCAGATATAGTCTATAGGAAAACCACATCAGTGAATGTTGATAATGCTGAGGGTACAACCACGCACGATCACATTGCACTCATTAAATGACCATATTTAGATAACCAATTGCCCTAGTGGTATGTCATTTGATCAGCAGTTAGCCGATTATCGCAGTTAAAAGAAGCAACAACATGCACAAATGATGGCCCACTCAAATCCGCCCAATTTAGTACAAAACACAGAGGCTTCTCCCAACAAAGTGGATGTTTTGTTCATAGGAGATTCAATAATTCTATACAATGGGTGCACAGCCATCCTTACTTCCTTGGTTATGCAGCTTCCTTGATGAGCGAACTCAGCAAGTACGGTACAAAGATCAACTTTCAACAACACTCGCCACTTCAGTCGGTGTTCCTCAAGGGACCTCTGTTTTTCTTAGCCACTGTCAACATTGTATACGTTGAATCCTTCTTTATTCGTTTTTGTTCATAAAATACCGCTCCTTTATTCGATTTTGAGTTTAGGGTTGTAAGTTCGGAGCGGCGCGGCGTTTGGAGGGCATGGTGCTTTGGGGTGGCGAGCATTGTTCACAAACAATGTTCGCCAGCCCATTGCGATGTGTTTTTTCCGAACGTGGCGCTTCCAGAGTTATTGTATGAATGAGCACACGCAAGTAACCCCTCATTTTATTTGTTTTGAAATCCCCAGCGACCCACATTTAGGTTGTATAGCTGTGTATTGTACACATTTTTGTTTTCTTGGGCACGTCTTTCTTTTTTCTTTCTGTCCGTTGCCTGTTAATATTGAGTACAAATGTGTACCATTTAAACGTGTAGATCTTATAAATATAAAAAACACACACACACAGGATAAACAATGACTGCTTATTTTGTGTTCTCTTGAATGTGTAATAACACTTTGAAATCGCTTCATTCATATAAGTATTATTTGTATCCTTTGTAAGACGTAATCAGGTTATTTTCGAACCTGATTTTGTTTACAGGTTTATGTCCAATCTTGTTATTTTTGTATATTTGCACTGACGTGTGTTTAGATTTACTTGTAATAGTTATAATTAATCGGGAGTCTCGCTTGAGGACACCGCGGTCATGATACTTGTTGATAATTGTCTCAATATTGTAATTATGTATTTTTTATTTTTGGATATAGAATTATGTTTTTTTGATATGTTCACTTTTTTTGTCACTGCACGCGCACCCTTCACTCCTTCACTCTTGCGCGCTCCATGTTAATATGTCACTCAAATTAAATGAATCCTGATGTTTTAATAGATGACCAACATTTAGTTGAACACAATAGTGAATATTATACAATAAATGAATTTAATAAGAAGATCAATTTCGATTTTAATAGCATTCATGATCAATCTACCTTAAGACCAACTAATAACATTAGTAATCAATTTAGTCTATTTCATATGAATGCTCGAAGCTTGAATAAAAATTTTCTTCCTTTTGAAATATTAATGGACTCTATTAATAATTTTCCCTTTTCGGCCATTGGCATCACAGAAACGTGGTTACATGAAAATTCACCCGAAATGTTTAATCTTTCTAATTATGAAATGATACGTAAAGACCGTAAGAATGGTAGAGGAGGAGGTGTTGCCATATACATAAATAATACATTTATATTCAAAATTCGGACTGATATAGAAATTGAAGGTTCCGAGAGTTTATTTATAGAAGTTAGTATGAGTAAAAATAAAAATATGATAATAGGAACTATTTATAGACCACCAACTAGTGATGTAGATACGTTCATAAATCAAATAGATTCCGTTTTGAATAAGATATCGCAGGAAAATAAACACATATATTTAATGGGTGATTATAATTTAGACTTAATTAACAAAACAAACAATAATATATTGAAATTTTATAATACTATGTTATTATATTCTTGTTATCCCCATATTTCTAAACCTACTAGAATTGATAGTGTAAGTGAAACATTAATTGATAATATATTCTCAAATGTCATACATGCAGAACATTTAAATGGTATTTTGTACTCAGATATATCAGATCATCTACCCATTTTTGTTATATGCTATAATGTCATTAGTGAGAAAACTAGGAAAAATATTTTCGTTAAAAAGAGGAAAGAAACAGAACAAACTATTGATTCTTTAATTTTTGATTTGTCCAAAGAACAATGGCGCGAGATATTCTCGGTTGAAGATGCTAATTTGTCATATCAAAACTTTTTGCATAAACTCTCTTTTTATATAGATAAGAATATGCCATTTATTAAAAAAAAAGATAATATAAGTATAAAACAGCCCTGGATTACTCAGGGGTTAATGCAATCAATTTTAACTCGCAATCGTTTGTATAAAATATCATTGCGTAAACCAACTGCTCAGAATAAAGATAGATATAAGCATTATAGAAATAGATTAACAACTTTAATTCGTGTATCACGTAAACGGTATTATTCAAATAAAATAGAATCTAATCAAGGGAATGTAAAGGTATTATGGCAAACTATTAATGATCTCTTAAAAACTAAAAAGAAAGTATGCTCTGATATAATAGTTGAAAATGGTAATGAAATCACGGACCCTCATTCAATTGCTACTGCTTTCAATAACTTTTTTGTTAATATAGGTCCACGTTTAGCCTCAACAATACACACAAATGAAAACTTTAAGGATTATTTATCTGATGCTAATAAAAATTCATTATTTTTTATTCCAGTGAATGAAAATGAAATATTAGAGATAGTTCGATCGTTTAAGATGAGTAGATCATGCGGTTATGATGGAATAAGTGTGTATTTATTAAAGAAAATTATTTATTGTTTGGCCTCTCCCCTGGTTCATATTTGTAATTTATCACTTTCGACAGGCATTTTCCCGGACTCCTTAAAGATAGCCAAAGTGATTCCTATTTATAAAAAAGATGATTTAACTCAAATTAAAAATTATCGTCCTATCTCGCTATTGCCGGTCATTTCCAAGATTTTAGAAAAAATTGTTTATAAACGTCTTTATTCTTTTTTACAAGAAAATAATACTCTTATTTGCAATCAGTTTGGATTTCGAAAAGGTTTTTCTACTGATTATGCTTTGATACAATCTTGTGATAAAATAACTCAAACACTTAATAATAAGGAACATATAATTGGGGTATTTATGGACCTGTCAAAAGCTTTTGACACCATGAATCATAACATTTTGTTGCAAAAACTTACTCATTATGGTATACGAGGCACAGCCTTAAAATGGTTTAATAATTATTTAGTTAATCGAAAGCAATTTGTTTCATTTCAGTCAGTAAATTCCCCCAGCTTAAATGTGTTATGTGGTGTTCCACAAGGATCAATTTTAGGCCCCCTTCTTTTTCTTATTTATATTAATGACATAGTAAAGTCATCACCACTTCTTACTTACGTGCTTTTCGCAGATGACACTAACATATTTTGTTCTCATAAATGCTTGAATACTCTAATTTATACTCTCAATAATGAATTAGTTAAAATCTCAACATGGTTTAAATGCAATAAATTGTCCCTTAATTTAGATAAAACATGTTTTATAAATTTTTGTGCTTCCCAAACACACTTTGATCAGGTTATAAACATTGTTATTGATGATATTTCTATAGTTGAAAGGAAATCGACAAAATTTTTAGGTATAACTTTGGATTCAAAACTTACTTGGAATAATCATGTAAATAATATTACAACATCAATTTCAAGGGCAGTTGGAGTAATTGGTAAAATAAGGGACCTTGTACCCGAGAAAATACTTTATACATTATATAATGCATTAGTGTTACCTTATTTTACATACTGTAATACAGTTTGGGGGAACTGTAGTATAACTAAGATTAATATAATTTTTCTTTTGCAAAAAAGAGCACTTAGGATTTGTACTCATTCTAATTACTTAGCTCATACAAATCCGTTATTTTATAGATTAAACATTTTAAAAGTGAGTGATTTGCACTTATATCAAACAGCAATCTGTATGTTTAAATACACACAAAATTCACTTCCTCTTTTTCATGACGTATTTATTCCTAATTCCCATGTTCACTCATACCCAACGCGTAATTGTACTGATTTTCATTTACACAATCCTAAAACTTTGTTAGCGCATAAGTCCATAAGATATCACGGACCAGACATTTGGAATGCACTCCCTAGACATATTAAACAGTGTACATCTCTTTATTCATTTAAAGCTACACTAAAAAAACACATTATTTCACAATATAATGTATAAAGATAAAAAAAAAAATATATATATATAAAGCGTTCTTTGTAAAACTTTAGAAACTACATTAAATTTTGGTCTGACATTACATAGTAATACCGATGATTCAACATTTTGGCGCATGAGGACACTTGCACTTGCACACACACGCACCACTCGCACCCTTGTTTTTGTTTAGTTTCTCTCTTATTTCTGTCATTAACGTATAATTAGTAGCCTTATAAAGATGATGAGATTCATATGCTAATTCTATAATTATTTATATTGAATCCAACTGTTTATATTCACATTTAATTGTAATATATATCATTTGAGTATCATGGCCCCCCTCTTCTTGTTACTTTGCCAATATTTCACAACTCATTTTTATCTTAGCTCGGTTGACCGTCTGCTCAAGCTTTTGCTTATAACGGCGACCTTCTGCTTTCTTTCTTTATACACGCAATGGCCCAATGTATAAATTTACTCTTACTCATGTATTATACATTTGTTTCTATATTTTGTATATTGTTTGCATACCTTATGTTTTATATAATTATCCATATTTGTTGTATAATTATTGATTTGTTTGATTGCAGAAAATAAAGTCTTTGAAATGAAATGAAACAATGCTCTTCAGTCATCTGACTGCTATAGATGGAAGTATGTAGATGACCTAACTGTTGCAGAAACACGCCAATCAAATTCACCAAGTTATCTTAATTCTACATTGTCTGTATTTGAAGAATGGTGTAAGGACTCGAATATTCATCTAAACCCATCCAAATGCCAACTCATGAGGGTATCATTTGCTCGTCCACAGCTCCTACCAGCGGAAATTATGATCGGCGATAATCAAATCCCGGACAAGCAACACATGAAATTGCTTGGCATTGTCCTTAGCAGTGATCTTCGGTGGATAAGAACAAGTCAACTGCATTACATCAAAAGCAGCCAAGAAACTCTATCTCATCTGCTACGGATGCTCAAACGATTCTCTATGCCACTTCATGATTTGATCACAGTTTTTACTTCCTACATAAGACCAGTTCTAGAATGCTGTTGTGTAGCATGGCACTCCTCACTAACTCTTAAACCAGGAAGCTCAAATAGAGTCAATCCAGAAGCGTGCCCTGCAGACAATATTAGGACTAAGATATGAATCCTACCATCAGGCTCTCACAGTGTGTAACCTGTCCTCTCTGAGAGACAGAAGAGAAGAGCTCTGTCTAAACTTTGCTAGGTCCCTCTACTGTAACTTTCGTGAGTGGTTACCTGAAAGCCAGTGTTCTCAAAGACAATTGAGACACAGTAACAGGCTACGTGAACAAAAAGTAATATGTTCATATGTTTAATATTTTCTTTTTTTTCCTTAATATATTTCCCTATGTTTTCATATTGCTTAAGGTCTAATTCTTTACATACCGGTAATGTTTGTTATTTCTGTAATTTTAGTGTTTTTTCATCTGTTGGTTGTTTGTTTACTTGCTATTTTAATCTTCATTTATTATTCTATATTATGTTTATGCTTATGTTGGTTGTTCGATTATTCTTTTATTTGTATATGCTCACAGGGCCCCATGGGAGACAAACTTATTGTTGAATGGGCTACCCCGTTTTCTTTTAAATAAATAAATAAAATAACTAAATGATACTTCAGCCATTTTACTCCATGCTATGTAAAAATTATCACGCAATCTCTGTATCTAGAGCAATAGAGTATATTTACATAGCAGCTGCACTAAATAAATGGACCTACTATAATTATTATTCTTTTTATAATGCAACTATGTAAACTTCGTAACATGTATGTATGCTTCAGTCATTAGACAGTTAAACAAGGATAGTTTAGCCCCCCCCCCCCCAACAACAAAACTAAACAAACTAAAACAAATTAAAGTAAATGAATCTGAATGAATATGCTACTAGATACCTGTGAATAGAACTGTTGAAGGAACGCTTTCTTGCTGGCTGGAATGACTGAATCTAGGTGGGGTTGCAGCAGCTCAAACTGATTGGCAAGAAAAATCCTGTTCACAATCAAGAGGGAGAGAGAGAGAGAGGGGGAGAAGGGAAAGAAATGTTATTTCACGCTCATGCTGTGTATTGGTTCTGTTTAATGTAAAAAAAATTATAATAAATACATCCATGCAAATGGTAAACTGGACAAATAGGAAAAAGATTTAATGCTAACAGACCTTAAAAAAGGAAAAAAATGAAAAGTTGATAGAAACTACATTTCTGATTTTTAAAAATAAATACTACATTTACATTGCCAGCCATTCCTGCCGAAAGATGTACAGGTGTATATCAAATTCAGGACTCCTGGTTAACATTTTATTTTGCTTCATGGAACAGAAATGGATACCTCTATCATCATTTTTTTTTAATTTCGCAGAAGATATTAAATGCCTAATTTAATTATATACAAATGAATCAAAGCTGAAAACAACTGTATTTTTGTGTATAATGAATAGTATACATTGCACTTGGTGGCACAAGGGTTAAAGCCACATAGTAGTCAGTGTCCATGTGTATTGCATCATAATTCCATAACACCAGATTTGGTTGAATTACCAATTAATGTGTGCACAGGTCTCTCGGGCAGAGAACCTGTGGTCCCACTGGAAAATACTCAAACTTGCCATTATATCACGAGGGCAAGTAAAAATTGGCATTATGATGGGAAATTTTTTTGGAGGTAGACTTATGCTACGGTCACAAAGGTTCGTACGAACGATGATTTCGTACGAATCTCCGTTTTTCCATGGTCTTCCCGAATTTCCACTGTCTGAAAATCGTTCATACGGCGTTCTTAGCAGTTCGTAATGGCATTTGTGACCGAGGCTTAAGGCAAAGAGCATTACACGAAACCTGTCAGTCATAAAAGTGAAGTCCACTCTTGGTGACTGACAACACCCGTTATTGGGTAAAGACCTGAATGGCGTCAAATTCCATATGAGAACCCACTACTATAGGCCTTAAAGGTCATATACTAACAGAGACTAACAATCGATCGCTACTATTCAGGTCAACAATGGGAGCTACACTGGGAAAGCCAACTTTCATCTGTTTATTCATCAATTTAGTGGTATGGTAGAGGTCAAAGGTCATACACTCACAGAGACTTGGTTCCAACGACCCTCTCAGCGAGACTATACAATCCATCGCTACTATTCAGATCAACGATGGGAGAGACATGGGGAAAGCCAACTTTCATCTGTTTATTCATTAATTTAGTGGTATGGTAGAGGTCAAAGGTCATATACTCACAGAGACTCGGTTCCAACGACCCTCTCAGCGAGACTATACAATCCATCGCTACTATTCAGGTCAACGATGGGAGAGACATGGGGAAAGCCAACTTTCATCTGTTTATTCATTAATTTAGTGGTATGGTAGAGGTCAAAGGTCATACACTCACAGAGACTCGGTTCCAACGACCCTCTCAGCGAGACTATACAATCCATCGCTACTATTCAGATCAACGATGGGAGAGACATGGGGAAAGCCAACTTTCATCTGTTTATTCATTAATTTAGTGGTATGGTAGAGGTCAAAGGTCATATACTCACAGAGACTCGGTTCCAACGACCCTCTCAGCGAGACTATACAATCCATCGCTACTATTCAGGTCAACGATGGGAGAGACATGGGGAAAGCCAACTTTCATCTGTTTATTCATTAATTTAGTGGTATGGTAGAGGTCAAAGGTCATATACTCACAGAGACTAGGTACATGTACCAACGACCCTCTCAGCAAGACTATACAATCCATCGCTACTATTCAGATCAACGATGGGAGAGACATGGGGAAAGCCAACTTTCATCTGTTTATTCAATAACTTAGTGGTATGGTAAAGGTCAAAGGTCATATACTCACAGAGACTCGGTACCAACGACCCTCTCAGCGAGACTATACAATCCATCGCTACTATTCAGATCAACGATGGGAGAGACATGGGGAAAGCCAACTTTCATCTGTATGTCATCAGGGTAGATTGAAAAGAAATAGAAAGGGAAAGCAGGGAGAGGGATAGACAAAGGTTAGAGTATGACAAGAAAATGATTCATAAAATACTCTTCAAAATCCATAAAAACATAACATATTGTTAAAAAAAAGAAAAAATGAAGAAAAGATAGAAAGAGAGAGATATAGAAATATAACAAAATATAGGAAAAAAAGGAGAGAGAGATAGAGAGAAAAAGAATAACAGGGATGGAAGAAATATGAGGTAGAAAGAGAAGAGAAGAGAGGAATATTGAGATAGATGAAGTCCATGTATGATAAACATGACATACCAGTATGTACATACATCGTAAAAGTATGAAGAGAGAAAATAAAGTAAAACAGAGAAAGTAAGAATGATAAATTCATTATGAGAATCGAAAATAGCTCACTTGGCACTGAAATGCAATTAAATATAAAATATAATTTAACAACTTGATGCTGTCTATTAAAATAAATGAAACTTGTGAAGTCAAACCTGCTTTATTAACCACCTGTATGGAAAGACCATCTGCCTACAAAGACCACATTTTTTGTTTCCCTTGAAAAACGGTTCCTCATTGAAACATTTACTAAAGAACCAGTACATAAAAACCACCTGCCTATAAAGACCACTTTTTTATCTCCCTTGGATGGTCTTTATAGACAGGTTTCACTATACATACAATGTAAATATCCAAATACATTCGACATCTTAAATTCCCTCAAACATTTATTTTGAAGATTCATTAATTGTTCGAAGATGCTTACACTTGATTTTAAAGCCCCACCGCACTAGTTTTGCCAGGAGAGATTAGACCTCCCTGCAAGGTCACTGACACTCTGACAGGTGGTTATCTCAACAAATAAGCTCTCAATTAACATAAGAAAAGAGGATCATGGGGGACCAATGGTCATCGATTAAGCATTGTTTGCTATATAGAGGGCGCAAGTAGCTATAAGTAGTGCAGTGGGGCTTTAAAAGATTTCAAAAAGCAGTGCATCACTTACCCTTCCATCGACTGAATGAGATACCATTGCAGCGTTTGGGTCTTGCTCGATGAGATTATCATTAATCCTCTTCAGAGTGGTCCACAGCTTACTGCCAAGCGAGGCGCCACTCATCGTACTCTATCAGACAATATTCAGATACATGTACAATATATGAAATACTTAAAGGGATTGGGTATCTTTGTCTCAGATTCTGAAACAAAATCCTGGATTTAGCTCATGCTGCAATGTTAATTATAAACCTTTAGGTAAGTCAGGGATCCCATGAATTTTACAAGCCGATCGCCTGTCTGATTATCAAGATATGTTATGATTGGAAATCAGAATCTAGAAATTTGTTTTCCTAACGGTTTTCATAACAGTACAGTCTATCGGGAAAAATGAGTACCCGGTATGGTAAAACCAGTCACTCAAAGATTTTTAATTTTTTGAGGCACTTCATGATCATTTTGAAGCGCAATTTTTTTAGGGCTTCAATATTACACCATATTACAGACGCTGAAAACATGTAGGGCCATCCATCTCAGATTTAACATTGTTAAATGATACCTTTAAGTACAGTCATACTTCTTTAGCGACCACCTGCATAGAAAGACCACATGTCTATGAAGACCACATTTTTAGTTTCCCTTGAAAATGGTTTCTCATTAAAAACCTGTACTAAAGGAACATGTACATCTAAAAGCTTAAACCAAAGGCCCAAATTCAACCAGCCTACCTTTCATTCTTGGGTTACAAACACAAAAACATCATATTTATAAGGGGTATGAATAATTCTGTTGATAACCTTATACATTATTTTTTTAATATTTCTTTTTAAAGTAGCAAACGAAACAGGAAAACTTAATTGGTGATGATGAAACGACGCTTTAATACAATTTGATCTAGCCTGAGCTAAATGTATCTCATGTTAAGTATTCAAAACATTCACTAAATCAGGCACCATGTTTTATCTAAAATATGTATTATTTCTAAGATGGAGACACGAAGGCTCAGTGGTAGAGCAGTAACTGGGAGGTCCCTGATTCGAAACCAAGTTGATGCACTAGTAGATTTTGATAAGGCATTAATCCTCATTACCAAGTCCTCAGAGAGGATTTAAAGCCACCTGTCTTCTGGTTGCCTACTTACAAGCGTACACATGCTTTCTTAACAGTCAGGTAAAACAAACAAACAAAACAAAACCATGAGCGCTCTACTCACCACGTCTGTTGCAAAGAAAGTGTAGACGGCGAAGATGTAATAGTCAAAGAGTTGAGACATGCATAGCACCACATCAAAGGCGATCGGCTTCAGAACGGACATCATATTCATGTACTTCCCTGAGAAAAAAAAGGAAAAGAAGGAGAAAAAAAAAAAATGAATTACATCATACACACAGATGTGAGTTGGTCTAGTTGTACGTTCATTTGGTCAGCTCTCTGTCTTCCCATACAAACTGGCTCAAGCGGACCTTGGTTCGAAATGGAGTCACGTCTTTCGGATGGTGACGTTAAAGGTTGGTCCCCAGACGTAAATAATCATATGTGATTGATACAAGTCTGTAAAAACCCAATTACAGACACACAGGTCCATGTAGTAGGATTAGGCACATAATGCTTAAAGATTTTACAGATGTATCTGGCATATGCTGAAGTGATTCTTTAGCCTCTAAAACATAGATTTGAAAACAACTTAGAATGGATACATGGCATGTTTAGAAGAGTAACAAATGCATTTTTTTAATTCATAAGCATGTCAAACCAACCAAAATTGTTTCCTCCATCGTAAGAGTGAAGAAGTTTTTATTATTGTTGTTACTTACCACATAGCCGGAGTACTGTTAGTGTTGTGTTGGTAAGGATGGGACCTTTGTTGTATGCTCTCTCTGCTTTCTTCTTCTTGAGAGAATTCCTGGTGTTAAATTTTATTTTTTTAAAGAAAATGACAGATGCTGTTTGACAAGAATATCATAGGAGATGTGCTTATTACTACATGATTCAGTCTATTTGAGGTACCATTTATCTTGCTCTTCAGATTGTAAATTACTCCATTTAATATTCATATGAAAATGAACAATAACATCTTTTTATCATTGATTTATGGGCAAATGCAATGTCTCATCAATATTCAAACATATACATTATTACTTTTTTAATGGCAAATAAAATAAATGAAGTAACAAATTGTGTCAAATTTTGCTGCCCTATAGAATATAAATTGTTGCATGGAATACTCATATGAAAATGAACATTAAAATCTTTGTGGGCAAATGAAGATGTGATGTTAACATTCAAAGAAATACATGTACATGGATACCTTCTCACTGGCTAACAAAAGAAAGAGATGTACTTTTGGTGGCCACTTTTGCTGCCATACAGAATGTTAATTGTTGAATGAAATATTTATAACAAAGAACCGGTAAATATTATAGGAAGAATTGAGATAGAGAATGAGTGGACCCTTTTCATGGCCAGCCAACACTGTTGAAAGAATATGTGGTGTAACTGCAAACCTTGCTCAAAAGAAAATATAATCTTCAAATTGGCGATGCGTGAGAAAACACACTCCTAACTTTTGACAAGTTGGCGAACAAAACAAATCTTTCAATTGGCAATCTGTTGAGAAATAGAGAATACTTTCTTACCTTTTGACCGGCTGTTCTCCTGTCTTCTCATCCACAAAGTCCTGTTTGAGTTCATCCGGTACATCGCTATCATCAGAGTCTTCATAACCAAGGAATTTCTCATTCTCCGGCTAGAGATGCAGTAAGAGACAGATAAAAGAAGGTCAAAGACAGGAACATGTTTATATCATCTTTATCATATTTTTCTTGCCCCATACTAAGCAGAGAACATAGCCTGGTCTTTCTCTATTAATGAATTAGAATTAAAGGTGGTTTGTAGAAAAAATAATTGCCATGCCAATATCTTTGATAATAATAGGCATTTCTATAGCACCGTCTATCTAGAAATTCTATTCCGAGGTGCACTCATTATTATCCTGGCTTTAGCCTAGCTGTCATTACAGCGCTCTAGCATTTCAAGGAATTCATTTCTGCCAGGTACCCATTTACCTCACCTGGGTCGAGTGTGGCAAATGAAGATTAATGCCTTGCCAAAGGACATCAGTGCCGTGTCGGGGATCGAACCACGCCCTTTTAATTTCAAGTCAAGTGCTTAAACCACTCGACTACGACACTTTCCAGTAACAAGACACTTTAAACATGTCTAGTCTGAATAGGATTACAATTACTTACTCCATTCGCAGTCGCCTCGTCTTCTTCTTCATCGGAAGTAAACTGTTTTTCAAAGGGACTCCCATGCTCGGCATACTTAGAGAAGAAGCCACGCCCTGTAGGAGAGACCGGTACCTTGCGCCCATCGGCTCTGCTACCACCGGTGGTGCTGGAGGTGATGGTGTCGTACTCCCGGAGGAACCGGAACTCGTGGAGGCTCTGGAAGGAGAAGTTGCTCTTGACGGGACACATCTCCCAGCCTTCGTTCTCCAGGAACATCCGCAGCTCGTCCATTCTAGCCCTGAAGTACACATCATGATTTACCAATGGATAAATGCACATGAATATTTTATAATCTCCCTAATAGGGCAAGAATTTCTGATCACTAGACTGTAGTGTTATGAAAACCGTTAGGAAAACGCACAATTTGATTTCGATTTCCAATCATAAATATCTTGATAATCAGACAGGCGATCAGCTTGTAAAAGTCATGGGGTTCCTGACTGACCTAAAGGTTTATAATTACCATTGCAGTACGAGCTAAATCCAGGATTTTGTTTAGAATCAATCTGAAGCAAATATACCCAATCCCTTTAATTGATGTGAAATGACATGACTTGCTTATAGTCATCTCCCAGCCTTCATTCTCGAAGATTGTCCGGAGCTCGTCCATTCTAGCCCTGGAGTACACATCATAATTTACCAACAGATAAATGCACATGAATATGTGATATATGGCCGCAAGACTTCAATTGTATAATTTATTTATTTATTTATTTATTCACAAATATTTAGACAGACTAGTCTGATCAGCCTTAAAGACATTAGAAAAACATAAAAATATACAAATGAAATATAAAAAAGCAAATTAACATAGTCTAAAACATAAACATTTAATATATTGTGACAAGATACAACAAATACTTAAAATAAGTTACAAGCTGGTCTTCCTTATGCGGTGGTCACATCCCGCCGTACTTGCAAGTGCGTGCTGTCTACGTGCAAAAACGTGGGCAAAATTTGGGTATCCGTACGTGATGAGTACCGCCTCCGTACGGATTTGGGAGCACGCAGACACACCGTAGCACTTTTAGTGCACGAGGAACTTTCGCTGCGTTCGGGCTGCGTTCGGGCTACCGATTCACCCCAGTGCGTGTGACGTGCGTGCCCGGTACTGCCAACGAGCGCACAACGCACTGACTCCGTGCGTCTTTTAAAGGCGCACGTGATAAGTGCGTGGTCCGTGCTTACTCGCCACTTCCCCAGTTCAGCTATCCAATGAGCACGCAGAACTCACGTGGACCGTACCGAGTAAGCACTTACAACGCACGTTGTTCGCACTGATTTATGCAGTATATAGTCTCTTCGGTGAAATGGGCGGCATCTTGAGGCAGCAACAGCTGGGACTTCTGGAGAACATCGGAATGTCGTCCTACATATACACCGAGTTCATCGCACGTGCACGCACTTACAACATGCGAGTGAGTAAGGACACCGTACGTGAGCAGCACTTGTAAGTACGGCCACCGTGCGATAACGTGGCAACCGCACGGAGATCGTACGTTGTAAGCACGTACAACGCACTTACCACGTGCGCAACGTACGATGCACGCAACCGTTCACGGCCAGGCGTGGCGTGCGGGCCACGTACTTACACAGTGCGTGTGACGCGCGTTGCCGGTACTCCCTCCCTGCCTTTGCCACTCCCTCCCTACGTTTTCAGAAAAACGTGGCGGCCGTGGCCTCCCCAAAAACCGTACGGACTAAAAACACGCACGGTGGGATGTGACCAACGCTTTAGGGCTCTGTTTGCATATAATTAAAACTGACCTATAATAGGTAAAAATAAATGGAACCAAGTATAATCTCCATAATAGGGCAAGAATTTCTGATCGTTGCATTAAGTTAACAACCCTTCTAGAGCTTAGATCAGATGTAATATGTAGTGAAAATTCTTAATGGATGTGAAATGACAGATTTTGTTATATTCTTTCCCCCCCCCCCCCCCCCCCTTCCCTCGACATTTTCGAAGATAGCGCCGTAACCACTTGGAATTTTGAATTGTCGTTTCATGACTTTTTTCCCTCAAGTCTTACGCACATTTTGATACCATTTTCGTCGAAATCGGATATACCTGTAAGGTGTTACATAACAATTAGTATGCGCATGTCATCAAAAATATGCTATAATTAATTAACCTATGCATTTTAAAATATCATAAAAATAATGTAACCTCATGAATTTGAGATAAAGGAAACATTTATTCAATACATATTCAACATTCTTCACAAGTCTACAGACAAATATGTAGAGTTTCTGTTTAATGCATAAAATTAGCATTTTGCATAATTAATTAGGCTATAACGACAAAAATTTGCATATTAGGAAAAAACTAATTATACCATCTTGTCCCTTACGTAAATATCTACAATCATGCAAATTTTCGCTTTCATCGGACTTTAATACGGGTTAATACGAGTTAAGATGTATATCTTTAATAGCCAAGCAAAATGCTAAGTAAAATACTGACTTAATCCGTGTACTGAATTGAATACAGCCCCTGAAGTGTCTTTAAAAGTAAACACATGAACATAAAGCTCAGCCATCAAGTATCTAATAGGGTGTGTACTGTAGATCAAAAGCTGTAAATCTATCTCAGTGTTCGTCCCTCTTACCTGTGATAACTCTTGAAGTAATTCAAGCTCTGTTGTCTGATAGAATCATGAAGACCCTCTGATTTACTGCCACAGAACTCCTCTCCTACAGATATCAACCTGCAAGAAATGTGGGAGAGAAACATTCGTTGATTCCACTGAACCTCTCTCACTCTGCTACCAGATTCTCCTCTTGATAAGAGGGCATTACAATGAGTTAATAAGAGGAATTTCCTTTTCTTGTACTATTTTATGACACACATTGTTTTTTGTTACTTCCTTAAAACTTCTTTTGTATTTTCTTCTGTAAAGTTCTGTTGTGTGATCACATAATGTATATTTGTTATTGTACACTTCTTTATACTTCTTTATTATGTACAGTATGATTCTACTGTTTATTGTTCAACCAATGTAGAAAAAAAGAAGTAAATGCACATGTACAAATATTTAGCTGTATTCTTGAATGAAAGAAACACACCTTATACCTTGTTCAACTTCCATAGAAGTGTTAACCTCCAGATTTACTACAAATCATGGTAATTAGCAAAATTAATACAAAGAATGAAATTAGTCATAAAATGAAAATGAGAAACAAGGCACTGTCCCAATCAAAACAGACCCTTGCCATTGCCAGACAAATCAATGACAGATTCTAAACAAGGGGAGAATGTCACTCACCTGTTGACAAGATCAAGGACATAGATGAAATCATCGTATTTGAAGCTGGACAGGTCAGTCCCCTGAAGGTAGGTCTTGACCTTTTGCTGGACATCCTGAGAGTGAGAAACAAGAAGAGAGAAAGAGAGGGGGGAGAGAGAAAAATAGACAGATTTAACCCAAAATTTAATCAGTTCATCCATGCATGCTCATACATATTTGATCCAAATTTGGTTAAAATCCGCTCAACAGGTCGAGTTACCGCGGTAACGGAAAGCGGGAGGAACGGACAAGCTGATTCTGACCAGCTCGCAGAGAGAGTCTGCTGACTCAGAGCATTGAAAAGTGTTTACATATGAAATGTGGTGAGGCTACTACTGTTTACATTCTGCATCATATACATGTGAAGACATGGAAAGAAAGTTATCTTGCAGACAGCAAAGATGGTTGGCAAATATTTTATCGACTATAATGGCCTAGACATAACTCCAAACCATAAAATACTGTTTCACTACCACAGTACCGCCACCACCAAGATCAAAATTCAGAGGGCCATGTATGTGTGAAATCGTCTTCTATAGCAAACTTTTTTTTCCACTAGTCTTCTATTCAGGAGCACACAGGCACTTAACATCAACTTACCTGCCATATCCTGGCTAAGCCATGTTCTAGCTTCTTCCTTATGTACCGTCTACTGAAAGACTCTTCTACGTCGCTAGCCTGTTGCATTTCCTCTGTTAAAATACACAGAAAAAATACAATGTCAAAGGAAAACAATAACAGCATGAAGAAAATACAAAGATGCCCTATGATAGAGTATTCTCATCTAAAATGTGTGAGTCCTCATTTTTTTCCATGTTGAAATATTAGATATTTGAAACGATTGTCATATGATGAGATATTACAATACATGCAGTGGTGCAGCATTGGCACTGGTATCATAAGGTGAACTCCAGTTATACTAGTTGTAAAACATGTGTGAAAACAAAGCCACTGTGTTCTTCTAACATTGACTTTCCCCCACTACCTAATAATTCCTCTCTTCTCTTGTATTTTAGGTGGGGGAGGGGGGTGCATGGGCACCCAAGAACATGTACATATTATTAGACTTGATAGGTAGAGGATAAGGTCACTGTATTGTCTGAGCATTGTGCAAACCCGATTCTGGCGTTGCGGCCTGGTCAGCGCTCTCCTGGTTGTCATGCCATTCTAGCGTCTTGTAGTAGCTCTTCATGACTTCCCACAATGCCTTGCATAGATCCACCAAGCAGGGGATGTACGTCTCCTGGGTAATTTGCTGGAATAGCAACAGGAGAAAACACAAGTAAATTTTCTGCCCAGTAATAAAAAAATATTTGAAAAACAAGGTACAGCTTATAGGCCAATTTATTTATCAACAAAACTTAAACGCTCTCTTACCGAGCACAGATCCCTGTACGGCATCTTTTGGAACCTGGAGTCGGTAGGTCCACTCACGAGCTGAACGTAGCCTAGGATGATCTGGAATGCTGTGTTGTGAATCGCACTGGTGAAATGCATGTGAAGTTGGTCCATAGCAGTCTGTAGGAGGAACAACACAAATACACAAGGTTGGTGCTTGATTTTAATTATTGTAATTCTGTTGTTACAACTGATAGGTAACAACTATGTAAGTTGTACTTTTCCTTTGAAATGGTTATCAAGTCAACCCATCATCAGATGTGATGCAATAAATCACCTAATTGGCAAAGTCTTGTTGTGGACTGCACTGAATGGAGAAATGCATGTACAGTTGGTCCATAGCGGTCTGTAAAGGCCGTCTCTCAAACTCAACAAGGTCACCGACTGATTTCAAGTGTATCCTTGCAATCATGCCTAGAATAATACCTGGTGAGAACCATAAGGGCAATCAAATGATGCAAGCTAATGCCATTCTAGTGCTCAACAAGAATAATCTGGTTGACTGTTTTTGTAATAGTACTTGCCATATTGGTCTATTGCTTTCTATAAGTGCAACAAAAAAATCAACAAGGCCTTTAATTGATTCACTGAATGACTGACTTTAATTGCAGTTCTACAATCATAGTTGGAATAGTCTGCAGAGATTTTGCTCCTTTTTTCAAGCTCATTGCAAAACAAAGTTACGCAAATCTTTATAAATCTACACAAGTACACAACAATATGGTAGGTCTTGTACTTACCTGTGTTTTGCCTAATAATCTATAAGCCATCTGTAGTTTCTCGTAGTTCTTGATGTCAAAGTTACTGCATGTCTTGGCCAGGGCATTATCGAGTTGTTCCTATCAAAAGAGATCATTGTTACAGTAATATATTAGCTCTTATTATACAACAGTGTCAGTAAAAACTTTCTTGTAATTATCCTCATTTCCAATTTTACTGATGTTAGTCTTTCTTCTGCAAGTATGGTTAAAGATAAAGACCAGTTATGGTCATGCGATTGCATTGTGGAAGAAACGCTGTGGAATCGATCAGAAAAGCTTGATCATCTAGCATATAAGTATTGGTGTGTACTGCAAGGTTCTGGAATCATCAAAATGATAAGAAATTTGGCCCAGTCTTGGTAAAGTTACAAGCACTGTACACAGAAAGATGTATATGGGACTACGCGACACGTGCGTGACACGTGCGCGATATCTATCAGGTCCAAATAGATATACTAATTTGCCAAATATATCAATTAGTAGGCAGTTTCTCGGCAAAATTTGTATCATCACATATTAGTCAAAACATATTCTTTCACATGATAGAGCTTCCATTTCATTTTTTGAGAGGGGGGCATTTCCAAAACTGGTCTTTACCTTTAACTCTGCATAAGTCTGTTGGGACTGCAAAAAAAAATAGTATGACTTTGCAAGATTTATTTTAGGACGTGTAAATTCACATGCTTGGCATTGTTTTGTCCAAAAATATTAATTTGACTTAAAGTAGTCACCGGAAGAATCAAAAGTGTTTTGAATTGATGCAAACTTCATATCATTGCGAATGGGAAGCCTTACTGATCAAATATAACAACTTCCCTCTTCAAAATATGTTTGGGGGCCCGCAGTAATCATCTCTTAAAAGTGTTAATTTTGAGATCCATATTTTCTGCCTTCAGCAGCCCGCCGTAGAGCATCAAGATCTGTGATGTCACATGCGAGACACAGCTAGCCACAAAATTTCTTTTTATGCCTTTCCATGATATCTATATCATTTTTCATCAAATTATTCATGTTTTTCAAGAGAAAATCCGTCCATCCGTATATAATTTGTCCATAATTATCAGTTGTCATGAATTTTCTTCGGGTGACTACTTAAAGGAAAATGTGACTTGTGCAATTCCAAATTGAATAAAATAGAACTGCAGCACATACCTCGATCATTTCCAGTGTATCCTGCAGCTTGGAGCTTAGTTCACTGTTAAAGAAAATAAGGAACTAGGATTAAACATCAATCAAAGTGATCAATTATTTCAAACATCTACATTCTGAGTTACATCATATATATATTTTTAATAAAACAACCTTGATACTGATCGGGAGCGGAGTGGCTAGGGGGAGTTATGGAAGTTGTCCTTAAGGGGCACACTCAATATTTTTACTTGGGGCCAGATGATATGTTAGTTGGGCAAGTGACATCGAATTCTCCAACTATAATTCAGCCCTTATCCATCCTTAGTACACTTGGGTGAATATGTTTTGTTATCCTCTATTCTTATCATACTCCTTCAGTTCTCACAGAGAATGCTAACAAAGGTTCTTTTGGTGTTAATTTTGTGTGTCCTAGCTTCACACAAATTACAGTAAAACCTATCTATCAAGGCCACCCAAGGAAAACAGAGAAGGTGGCCACAGTAGACAGGTGGCCTTTATAGACAGGGGCCACTAAGACCAGTTTAAATTATGTTATTAGTTAATCAATACACTTTATACAAAAAATGTGTACATTCAATCACAGACATGATATTCATCAATACTAAAGATATCTTTTATAATCCTTTCCTTGTTTACCTGATGCACTTGTAGTGTTTGAAGTTACTTGCAGCCCGCTGACATTCCTGGCATAGCTGAATGGCACCAGGGTAGTCTTCTTCCTGTAACACATTATTTCAAGATTCTCAATATAAATTTAGTTTGACAGAATCTTGAATTTTTAAGTGAGCATTGGTAAGTAGTTTGAAGTAGTTTGAAGTTTGAAGTTTATTTATTCCACATTTTACATAGAAAAACAGTTTATATTCTTTTCTTTTTTATACAGGCGTATATTATTATAAGAATAGATTTCACACAAGAAAAAAGAAAGAAAACAAATTAGAGATTTCAAATCAAATATAATGTACGGAAAATAAGTACGAAATTTCGAAATATGTATATATAACAGGCTGGGTAGAACAATGTAAAATGTGGGGAGCCTAAATAAAAAGCATAGCTTGTATGTAGGTAGAAATGGCACTGTCAGTAGTTACTGTTGCGACAAAATACATCTTTGCCAAGTTTCTTTCAAGCTTACTGCAACTCAAAGGAGTAAAATGTACTTTTCTTATGTATGAAATACAAATGTGTAATGGTCGTTAGCCAAAACTGGTCTACAATTAAAGACTTGTATTAGTGAGCTCTCATGGGGAATTCGACACCATTTGGGTGTTTACCCAATAACAGGTGTTGTCAATCACTAGGATTAGCCTTCATTTTTATAACCAACAGGCCTTATGTAATGCTTTGCATTTGCCACCAATTGCCCCATATAGAAAAGTCATTATCTTGCATTTCCAACCCAAAGACTCTCTAAGAGGCTAGGGGGTATTTCTTGATGGGACCACGGGTTTGCTGTGTACGAGACTTGTACACCCATTAATAATGGCATTTCCATCAAGTCTGGTGTCAGGGAACTATGACCTACTGCACATGGAAACTGTCTACCATCTTCCTTTAAAATTAAACCAGCATCCTGTCTACGAACAGAAGAGGATGAGTTTTAATATTTCTGATATTTTTCTATTTTTGTAACATAGTATGAAGATATCTTTGCATGACAAATCAACTTACTTCCATTAGCTCTCGCAGTCTAATATCTGTTCTTTGCTGTGGAATAGAAAATATAAGAGAGATGCAATTAACATACAACTCTCATAAACCCTCAGAGTACTTTAAATTCTATATGAAATATTAAAAAATGGCCCCCAAAACGTATAAATGAAATCAGTGGAAAAAAGACTGGCAACAATTTTCTCTAAAGAAAGAAATTCCTAAATACATGTAATCATAACTTTAGAGGCTATGTTTTTGAAAGATGTAGAATACAGAATAAGAAAAATAATGAAAAGTATTGGAAACTACAACACACTTAAAGATAATCAAGATGATTAATGAACATATTTTCCCCCCTAAATAATAATAATTTACTTCATAAAGACCAATACAGGCATAAAGCATTAAGCCACTCAAATGTTTAGAGCATAACAGGATGTAATATGCACTTCACATACCGGTACCTATATGTATCTTGTTACAAGCAGATCAGTGAGTAGCTACAATTAACAACTTAAGTATTCATATCCTTACCAAGTTTTGTAATTTTTAAGCATGTAAAAAATAGATTTGTCCCGATTTATATTTCTTGGGAATGTGACAAACTAAAGCGTATTTTTAAAAGTATTCAACAAAGGTCCTAATTCAACCAGTCCACCTTTCATTCTTGAGTGACCAAAAAAATAAAAAATCAACAAAAATCAACAAACCCCCCCCCCCCCCCCCCAAATAAAAAAAATCACATCAAATCAAATTTACAAGGGGTATCAATAATCTAGTTGTTTAACAGTATGCTATTTGGCCCCACAAATATTAGACTTTGCCTTTCATTTATACGCTACTGATGTCGCCATCTTTGTTGAAGGTGGTTTATTTCCTCATGTCTCGATGTGGCTTTGTGTGAAGAGTACGTAAGGATACCTACCAATGTGTCTATGGTATGTAGAGATTTGAGTAGTCCAAGGAGCTGCTGTTTCTTACGATGGTTCTTCAGGATCCTCAAACTGGCCACTGTGAAACCTTGCTTGGTCATTGACAATTGCCTGATTGTCAGAGGGGGAGGATTAGAAAAAGTCAGATTCAGTTGCATACAATTTCATGCAAGCATTTTCAACTACCGTATATGTATGGACTAAATACTTCTGTGAGACTTTCTGAGACTGGCTACTGTGAAACCTTACTTGGTCATCAATAATTGCCTGATCGTCAAAGGGGAGGGGGGATGATTAGAAAAGGTCAGATTCAGTTGCATACAATATCATGCAAGCATTTCAACTACATATACAGACTGATACTTCTGTAAGAGGAATAATTACAGTAAAACTACATCTCTATTATTAGGTATTTGGCATCACCTGTGCCTGGAAGGCGAAAAGCAAACTTAATCACTGTGACACTTAGGTCTCTACTCCCAGTATAACTGATTGGGGGTGTGTAAGTAAACCACTACATTGGGGGTTCTCCCCTACTCTTATACAAATAGCACAGTGGGTTCTTAACGTGCAAAGGTGGTGACTCTCCTCTACACGGGGCCTCCCTTTATAACGTCCTTTCCGAGTCTCATTGAAGGCCTATCAATTAATTTTGTTGATACTGCAGTGAAACTTTCTTGAGGACATATATGTTCCTGTAAGAATAAAACCCCTTGTTTTTTTAATATGTGCAATGATTTAACAAGTGACAGCTATAGACTTGCACGCGGAACATCATTAGATGTGAGGGCTGTCTGTCTTGTGGGTTGTATCTCCACTGGGACGTCCTTATTCAATATTAGTCCTTTTTTAGTTGTTGATATTCAATTTGCGTTGACTGCTTCCTTTATATTACACACACTTTGCAATTACCACAATTCATGTTTATAACACTATTAGTGACTCTCAATGATAAACTCATAAACCCCACATTCATTGACACAGCAAGAATATGAATGTGTTATGACAATGTTTAACATTTCCTAATGTTTTGACTGTGAAAAAATATACATACCTTCGACCATTCATGCAGATTACACTCGCTTTCTGTAGAGATGCTTGTAACTCCATAACTCTTTGTAGCTCCTTTGTAAATACAAGATTATAAGCAAAATTATTCTTGGAGTACGAAACAAAATCAAAATAGAAGCCTAATTTAGTTCACAACTCAAAAACAGTAACTTCATATCAGTCTTGAACGTTCCTCCACACTTATTATTTTTTTGTTTTACTTGCAGAAGAGAACTTATTTTTACATGTACCATGACCATGTTCTGTATTCTGTAATAGAGAATTAAATTACCTCTCAAAAATGTATTCTCTTTTTATTGGCATACATGTATTATCACTTAATACCATACATCTTACTATACATGATAGTGTACTCTGTTGAAGATTCAATGATTCAAAATAGCTACTTATCAAGTCACATACCTGTAGACAAATGTTCACATGTACATCAATATCGTGACTGTCATCATACAACTTTAAATGATCAAATATCAGTGATGAGCCCTGCAATCATGTTAGTCTTTAAATTTCTATAAAGTAATCTTGAAATTCTCAATGTGTAAAAATTGTTGCTGTTCCTCACCTTGGTATAGGCAGATTGGTTTTCCAAAACAACATCTGAAAATTTCTTGGATACCTGAAATAGAATAAGAAAGGTATTATCAAACTAATTAATAGCACAAAAGGAAACAGGTCTCTGATACTGTGTATACAAATCAAAATGATAAATCGCATCAAAGTTATAAACCCACAACTCCGTAAATTAATATATATGAGACAGATTTCTCAGTTCATAAAACCGACGACATAATAATGCCCGTTTTACGATGATAGTTACATAAGCTTTCATTCTGGATAAATAACATAAGCTCCGACCAGTACTCAAAAATTGTTGTTAACCCTTTTTCGACAATCATTCCACATTTTGTGGTATGGCAGTATGATTTTTGATCTATAGCCCTAAAAATCAAGCCAGGTGCATGAGTACACAGGGCAACTATTTCTGCACGCACTGCATCCATTTTTTTAAATTCATGACTATCCTTAAATCCTTAAATTGGCAACATGTTTATAGATTACAACTCAAAGTTTGTCTTCCAAAATTAGCCATATTTCAACTTTTCGACAACATCCTCGCACATGTATATTGCTTTTAGAGAGATTATAACTTACAATGTAGCACTAAAAGAAAAATACAATGGTTGCCAATTTGAAGAATAATATGTGATCAATTTAGCCCTATAAATAAATCCTGTCCTGAAAGGGTTAAAGCCTATCTGCACTTGTTTGGCGAGGAGGGTTTAGAACTCCCTGCATGGTCACTGGCAGGTGATTATCTCATCAAATCAGCTCTCAATTAACATATGAATAAGGGGACCATGGGGGATCAGCGGGTACTGCGTAGCCATTGTTGGCTGTATAGAGGGCGCGAGTAGCTACGAATGTGCAGTCCCGCTTTAAAGCTTTCTACTCACCGCTTGCAGCTGTCTTCTTAGCTTGTTTCTATCTTCGTCAATGGCAGCAAGATCTAGTTGTTCAGATGTGAGTTTCTATTTAGGAAAGTGAAAAGAGTGCATATAAATATTGATGAGTCAATGGTTTGATTAAAACAAAATTGTAAATCGTAAATCAATATTATTAGATGATAGAAGATATAAAATAATGAAGTCAAGAAAATATGTGTTTTGTATTGATAACTTTGTACTTCAATTATATTTGTTCTCACAACTTTATTTTGATGCTTGAATGTAAATAAACACCTCGTTCGAGGCACACACACAAAATATATCTAGACCATACATGTAGAAAATGCAAAGATTTGACATACCTCAAGTTCGTGGTTGCTGCAATCGAAAGTATCCTCTCTGAAATACTGTTCTTCTATGCTTCCAATGACCTGTTGGGTAAGAGAGGTAAAGGTCAGGGGTTAACCATGTTAAGAAATGTGGACTTTTTATATTCAATAATTGTAAGAGACCTAAAGTTTATATGAAAGCAGATGGTCTAAAACTATTTGCATGCTTAAGTATATCATTCAAACAGGAGAAAAGTTTGTTGTTTTTTTTAATTTTTTTAAGCATTTAACAATTAATGGTGCTTTTAATGGAAATCAAATACTGCTGAATACTTTTTAATGATGCTCCGCACAAGAACATGATTGTAAGAAAGATTTATGTTTTTCTTTCTTTCTTCCTTTCAGTATTGATTCCCTCCAGACTTTTCTCATGTCAACAATGCTAGATTAAAAAAAAACCTTTTGCATACATCCAAAAAGGACAATAGAAATGGATATCTTTCAGTTTCAAAACAATGTTATGAATACAGTCAAATAGGGCAATA